>WWET01003243.1:58862-70999 GCA_011038615.1 Limnodynastes dumerilii | reverse complement strand
CCAGTATCCCCATAATGTGCCTCCAGTCTCTCCTCTTTACTTAGAGTAATTTACACCTAGGTGTAATTGCTGAGTATAGGCGCTTACCCACTCCCTTGTATAGTACTAAGTCAGGGCTGCCAAAACCGGTCAGGGAGCCCACGTCCCTGAATATGGTCATTAGATACAAATGATAATACTAATAATGATGAATGTCCTTCCCCTTCAAGGGTTGTTTTCTGCTTTATACTGTTTACATAATACCGTGCATCAAGCGTTTCTGTATATATCTGTCCTTCCAATAGTCAGATGCAGCGAGTATCGTATATCGGAGCTTTTTGTATTGTCAAGTTCAATTGCAATTCAAGATGCAGTTTAGGATGTGTAGCAATAGGAATGTTTAGCTCACAGTTTGTTGTTTAGTTGTCTCCGTCTGGTTAGCTGTCAGGTGGCTGCACATGCTTCTGTGTGGTGTGCGTTCCCGGCTTCAGCGTGCGTTGTGTTGCTGGGCAATGCCAGCTGTAATCACCGCTTTCTTCTGCTCTCCTTCGGCCACGTCCGCTAGTCCATCTTCTTGTCTTTCTCGATTCAAGTTAGCGTCCGTACAGGGTATGCCATAATGAAGAAGCAAAAAAAGCCCGATAGTGCAATAACGTTTTTAATAGCGGTTCATAGCGTCCGTACAGGATACGCCATAGTGAAGAAGCAAAAAAACTGGATGGTGCAATAACGTTTTAATAGCGATTTCAGTGTTATAAAAACAATTGGGTACTCACAAGTGATGCGGGCATATCACAATGCCCTAATAGCGCTTTGTATAAAGTTCTTTGTCATGGACCAACGCGTTTCATCGGGCCTCGCCGACTTCCTCAGGGTTCTATATCTCCTCTTTACCCACCTGTTTCCTTCCTGCTCTGCGGCGCTGTTAATGCAGACAGGAAGTGCTGATAAATGAAGTTCCTGTGTGAGCTGCTGCTGCGGGTCGCGCCGGCCCTGGTGAAAGTTATTATCTGGACTATTCCTTGTTTGTTAGACTCATTCCTACATACTCCTGTCATCTCAGTAGCCTCAGTTTGCAGCTTAAACTGTGAGCACCACTATCCACACTTTTTAATTATCCTTGTTTGATGGACTTATTTCTGTACTTTACAGTCATTCCAGTATTCACTCCCTGCAGCTCCACCTTGAGTATTACTATAATTTAGGCTACCAAGTATTACTGCATTCTCCAGCATTTTCCTGAGTTCTCCAGTATTCAGAATTATTTGCATTTCCTGTGCACTGTTTAAAATTTCTGTTATTTGCATTTCCTGTGCACTGTTTAAAATTTCTGTTATTGATCCAGTGTTTCATTTCAGTCACCGTTATTGTCTCTGTGTTTTCCTACATTTTGGAGTACTCTGTGGTCATAGGGCCTGATCCAGACCTACGCCCACGAGCGAAGCGTATGATCGCCCGGGCGTATAACCTTTCACGCCCATGACACTCCCATTGATTGTACCTACTTACAGCGGCTAAACCCTACCCTAACTTTTTCAAGCGTCCGTGCGAATTTTCGTACCGATACGCTGGTCGTACGGGGCTTAGCACGCCCATACTGTACAATTTAAATGGCTATCCCCGCCTCTGTGTAGTAACTCGAGCGTCCGGACTATCGTCGTACAAAACGCACGCCCCTTGGGCGAAAAATACGCTCGCTGGACGCTCATGTCCTTCGGACGACCGGAAGTTGTCATACTGCACATGCGCAGTGCGTTTTTTCACCCAGTTTTACGCGCCCAGCCGGCGTACGCTCGGTCGCGGGCGTAGTTCTGGATCAGGCCCATAGTTCCTAAAATTCCTGAATTCTTTGTTCCTGACAGATTATGAAAGAACAGTAGAAGTGTCGGGGTGAGCTTTAGGTATCTTGCCACCCAATGATTGCACTGTGAAAGCTGGTGGAGGTTAAGGGTATAGAACAGATTTCTTTAGTAGTTATAGTGGGATTAGAAATGCAGGAGTTAATTATCTACTATGTGGTGTATGGGAGAATACTAGTAGCTTCTCCAAAGCCAGTAACTTAAGGATCACAAGCAGCATGGATTCACTGGGGGAAGATCATGTTAAACAAA
The DNA here is from genome assembly GCA_011038615.1 of Limnodynastes dumerilii. Classification (NCBI taxonomy): domain Eukaryota; kingdom Metazoa; phylum Chordata; class Amphibia; order Anura; family Limnodynastidae; genus Limnodynastes; species Limnodynastes dumerilii. Next base: position 68,909 of record WWET01003243.1, on the reverse strand, counting down.
TCTTACTGAATTTTTTGACTGGGTCATTAAAGTATTAGATAAAGGGGGAGCTGTAGACATAGCTTATCTAGATTTTAGAAAGGCAAGACAGTTGCATGGATACAATCTTGGTTACAGGATAGACAACAGAGGGTTGTAGTAAATGGAACCCCTTCTGGGGATTGTAAGGTAACCAGTGGAGCACCCCATGTTTCTGTACTTGGACCAGTACTATTTAATATCTTTATAGGTGATATTGCCTATGCTATCGAGGGGAAAATATGCCTTTTTGCAGATAACACAAAGATATGTAACAGGGCCAGGAGGGATACAGAAAATGAGGGATGATCTAGGTAGACTGGAGGAATGGTCAAGAGTGTGAAAACTGCAGTTTAATGCCAAAAAAGTGCAAAATCATGCACTTGGGGCACAAAAACCCAAAAGCTCATATTATCATTAATGGTACTACATTAGAAACTACTGAGGAGGGAAGGGATCTAAGAGTCATTATTTCATAAGACTTAAAGGTAGACAAGCAATGTAAAAAGCAATGAGAAAAGCAAGTCAGATGCTTTGTTGCATAGGGAAAGGAATTAGTAGCAGAAAGAGAGAAGTAGTGATGCCCCTTTATAGATCATTGGTATGACCTCACCTAGAATACTGTGTTCAGTTCTGGAGGCCATATCTCCAGAAAGACATAAATACAATAGAGACTGTGCAAAGAAGAGCAACTAAAATGGTCCATGGCATGTGTCACAAAACATACCAATAAATGCTAGAGGAACTAAACATGTATAGTTTGGAGCAGAGAAGGGAGGGGGGGGATATGATATCAGCTTTCATATATATCAAGGGTTGTGAATGGCTAGAGAAGGGTGGCATTTTTCGAAGGAAGAGGTGTAATAGAACACGAGGGCATGAATATAAACTGGAGGATGGTAGATTCAGAGGAAATGTGCAGAAAAATTATTTCACTGAAAGTGTGATAGATAAGTGGAATAATCTCCCATCTGAGGTGGTTGAGGCTAACAGAGTAGAACAGTTTAAACATGCTTGGGATAAATGTAAGGATATGCTAAATCTTAAACAAAATTAAGGGTAAATAGTGTCTAGGATCAGTATAGTTTTAAATAAACAATGGGCCATGTGGCTCTTATCTGCCATCACTTTTTATGTTTCTATGTTGTTTTATATTATTGTATATTATTGTTTCCCTTTAGGGAAACATTCACAACATTTTTATTTCCATTATCCTGTGAAATTCTCTGTTCATTAGTGCTCTGTGTATTTTTATTTTTATTGGAGATTTGGTTGTAACGTTTCTTTCTATAAGATCTCACCCATGGTTGCCAACTCTCCTAGAATGTCCGGGAGACTCCTGAAATTCGGGCATTTCTCCCGGAACCCCGGAAGAGCCTGCAAATCTCCCGCTAGTGCCTGGCAACACTAGTATACTAGTGTTTCTAGGGACAGCGAGGAACTTAATGATGCAATTTGCGCCATCAAGCCCTTCCCCGATCCCTATTAAAGCTAAAAACTGGTAAGTAGCGCTCCACAGCGTGGCTTCGGCTGATCCTTGTCTATATTACTCCCTCCTATTTATTATGCTGCTCTGACACCTTTAAAATATATTTTAAAGATGTCACAGCAGCAGAATACATAGATCTGCTGCACTGTGGAAGGAGGGAATAGGGAACCATTCAGTACGCTAATTGGCTCCCTTAAATTATTGGGCTTTAGTGTCCGATTTAAATCAAGCAGGTTAAAAGATCCAATAATTGTACCACAGCATTTCTGGTGCATTTATTGGACATTTTAAAAACTGATCCTGGTCACTAACTAGAGTGATTTTTGGCCCAATCCATGATAATTGAAGGATCAGGACGATAATTGTTCTAGTGTGTGGCCAACTTTATTATAATACTGAACACAATCTGACAGGTGTTGACTTAAGGGCCCTGTTAGATAGAAGAAAGTAGGAAAATCAATGAAACCTGTCAGTCATTTAGTGTCCGCAGCTTATCTGTTGACTTTCTAAGAAACTGTCATGATCATGGTACTTTTCAAGCACTCTTTTGTTTACCTTTGTTGATCAAATTACCATCTTTCAGTTCCCACCATGTCCTGGTATTTTCTCTTTGCTACAGGCATTAGTTCACAGGTGTGGCTCATTCCCTTGCTGGAACTAGCTGATCAGCAGCTCTATTTAAACCCCTCTTTGACATCACATCAGAGCAACAGGTATCCTTGGTTGCAGATATTGCATCCTCGAGTACTGTTGTGTGTTCTGGATCCCTGGTTCCAGGTCTTGTCTCCAGTCCTTAATTCTTGTTATCCGGTCCTCGGTCCCAGTTATCCAGTCCCTGGTCCTGTATTCCATCGTGTCTGGCTCCTGCCTGTGTCTCCGGTGTCTTCGCTTTCAGTGTCCAATGCTCGCTGCAGTATCCAGTCTCTGTAACCATTCCTACACTACCTCCTGCTACCCTCGGATCCTGTTCACCATCTTGGTGGCTGTGCGCTTGTTTAGAGTGCCACTTGCCTAAGGCCAAGAACATCCCCATCATCAAGGGCTCTGAACACCACCTCTGGGCCGTGTAGTCTGTTTACGGAATGGCGCCGATTCCAGTGCATGACAGAAACATACCACATCCAAAAAAGCAAAGAATCTTAAAACTGCAGCATAGGAGGTTTACAGGAAATATGAGGAAACATTACTTCAATAAAAGGGTAGTTCATAAGTATGACAGCCTATCAGAGGTTGTAAAGAACAGTACAAGTTAAACATGCTTGGGAAAAACATAAAGATATATTAATATTTAAAAAACTAAGGATTTGATTGGGTCTTTTTGTTTTATACTGTATACCACCATTTATGTTACAAAGCTTAACCGATTCCGTTAGGTTCCTGCTCTGTTAGCGCAATCTGCTTAAAATCAGTGTGATATGCAGGACACCTGTGTTCTAAATAAGCTGTCAGTTTTACCTGTTGTTTACCTTGTATGTGAGATATCTTCCTTTTAAATTAGCTTGTAGCTGCAATACAGGTGTGTTACCTATGCTGATAAGCTGACTCAATATTAAAAAACACTTCCTGATCCCCCATGCCAGTGATTTGCATGTTGTGCCAAACGTACCTTGTATGTTGCATCCAGATGGTAATTCTAAGTAAAGGACTTTACTGGATTTAATAATCTGCTGTTACTTGTCACCTGTACCAAGCTTTTATTGGGACTGAATCCTGTATGGTATATTGAGACTTTTGGGCCGTATTCACAAATCTATTTTCACATGGAGTTGTGTGCGTATTTTTAGGTACGTTTGAACTGCGCATGCGTAGTAACTTTATTTACGTCGGTTACGTAGAATATATGCACATAAGTGCTTTAGGCATGGATATGTATAACGCACTTGGGGACATACGTACAGAAGGGCAGGGTTGAAATACGTGCCTGAAAAGTTACGTGAATGAGGGTGGGGGGAAGCATTTAAATGAGGCTTTGAGGACGTGGTTACATAGAATCACACGTACAGCATCCATATACGCACGTATGTATACACATAAAGTTAGAGGTGCTCTATGGAGGTGTAAGTCTACGATAGCACGGCCGTGAGAGGGGAGTGTCACGGGTTTTGGTGGGTGTTGCGTACTTTTAAAAAACGGATCTTTGAATACAGCCCTTTATAACGTTTACCATTGGACTTATAATCTAAAGTACTGCTGCATATATTCAGCCATTTGAACCTGCATGTGTTATTCGATACATTGTTCTAAATTCATGATGTATCGATTTATCTATTGATTCTCTAATTCATAATTAATACTGTAATTTTCAATCAGCACTTCTTGAAATATTGTCTCAGTTTATTGTTGTTCGTCCTCTTGGCTTTCTCTATCTCTATCAGTGTGGTTTCCATATGGCAGTGTGGTCTACTCTAAATGTAATTCCAACTCACAGGAGTTGTCGCTTTTGTGCTTCTACTTGTCCTGAGCTTTAGCTTTCCTTTAGTTTTCTTACTGTTAGTAGCCTCAAGGGGCAGCGACCTGCTAAAGTCCGAAGCCTAGCCTATTCCCACCATCAGGGTTTCTAGTAAAGGTCAGACTCCTAGGTAGACTCCATCCCCTGGTCGGTCACACACAGCACTCTCATTAGATCTCAGCTTGCATATTATAGCTTTTTCTTGTAGAAAAATCATGAGACTGATCTTTTTATCTACAATTTACAAATATATTCACCAAACCAACCTCAACATAAGAGCTGAGCTTTAGGCAAAGCTATACATTCAGTCATAACGTACTTTTTTTTTCTTATTTTTAAAGATTAATAAAAATGTATTTCACAAGTTATTTATTTTCAACTGTCAGAAAACATAGAACATACAACCAGCATAAGACATCCTAGGACAACAGAAACAGCAATAGAAAGCATAAGCACTATCCTTGGATTGTGCGCAGGGAACTTGTTCCCTGCATTTTGACCTGCAGAGAATGGCAAACCCCATCATCTCTGGGCCTGGGACAATAGTTCCATCTGTCCCTCTATGCATTACAGGGTAAACCAACAGTGAGTAACTAGGAAAAGGGGGAGGGCGGAGAGAAGCCAGGTTTGCTTAAACTTGCTACTGTTGAATTTCAGAGCGGGAGTATTTATTAAGATTAAGCAAGGGGAAGGGAGCTAATACTTAGGCATTAAGCGGTACAGAAAATTCAGGGGATAGTTTATTTCCATCTGGTTTCAGCTGTCTACGGCCGAGAGTGAATTATTCTCCATATTCAAATAGAAGTCTATCTTCCCTATCCATTCTTTCACTGAAGGAGAAATATAAGGGGAAATTAAGGTGGATTGCAATTCAAAAAGCCAAAACTCCTGCTCGCTAGTAATTTAATTTCCGACTAGATGTCTAGCTGTATCCATAACACATCTCCAGAAAGGTTTTATAAGAGGACAATCGCACCATAAGTGAATGGAGAAGCCTATGGAGGTCCTGTATCTCCAACACGTCAGAGGTATTTGTAAAGAACCATATACCAGCAAGAAAGAAGTCTGTATCGCATTTCTACCACTGAGAGACTAAAGGAGGAGCAATGAGTTTTCATAAACACTGCCTCCCAATCAGAGGCCTCCAGCAGGTTCTAGTTCTCTGAAAGTGAAAGCCTACGTTCTCCACCTTAACCCCCTGCTTGTCCGTGGTCTGTCTAGTCCAATCGATAATACGTCTCAAATGAACTGCGTCGTAATAAGAACGCAGATTTGGAAGTTGCAAACCACCACTATTTAGAAAGACAAACATTATATTTTGTTTACAACAGGGTCTTTTTTTTTTGCAAGTGAAGTTGCTGCACAACTGCTGAAACTCTGAGAAAAAAAACGGGTCGGAATATGTATGGGAAGGGTTTGGAGTAGGTAGAAAAGTTTAGAGAGAACATTCATTTTGAGGATGTTAATCCATCCAAGCCACGAAAAGTCTCTAGACGACGAAGCAGTAAGGTCGGTTTTAATTTTTTGGAGCACTGAGTGGAAGTTATCTTCAAATAGTAGGACGGGGTTAGCGGTGATATTGACTCCAAGATAGCATAGGTGGGATTCACTCCATTGGAAAAAAAAGGATGATGCTATACTATCTTTGACTTTTTGAGGAAGATTAATCTGGATCATATTGGATTTACTCCAACCGATTTTGAAATCAGACAACAGACCAAATTGTTGAAATTCCGGCATGAGTATCGGTAAGGAAGTCATACGGTTGGAGACATATGTCAGTAGATCATCGTCAAAAAGGATAATTTGTATTCTTTATTCCTAATATAAATCCCAGAGATGTTCACATTTGCCCAAATAGTACGTGCCAGTGCCTCCATGCATGACAAATATTAAAGGAGACAGCAGGCAACCCTGGTGAGTACCATTAGAAATATGGAAGGTATCAGAGAGGGAGCAGTTTATACAGACTCTGGAAGAGGGAGTAGTATAGAGAGCTAAAATGCGTTGGTGCAAATAGGCCCCAAATTTAGGTGGGAAAGGACACCCCTAAGAAAGCACCAATTAACCCTGTCAAATGCCTTTTCTGCATCTATAGAGAGTAGTAGAGAAAGTGCAGCTGATTTGATGGTCGATTAATGGAAAAGCCCCCCACCCTAAGCACAGGGAAGGCTTATCCTTCCTTGCACAGAGAGCAATGAAGCCTGAAGAAAGGTCACCGCTATTATAAAATCTGTAAAGCTGTATATTCTACAATTGTTGATTTCCAGTTATCTGACACCCTCTTGTGGTGAGTGAAGGTAATAACTGCTGGAAATATGTGCAGCAGTAGGAAGGAAAGTGAAGCAGACTCCAGCCCATATGTACACCCAGCTGCCCAGGGAAACTGCCTTCCTAGGTTGAAGAGGACTGAATACATGAATAGGAGGTAAACTGCAGTGTTTAGGGGCCTTAACTGGAGAGAACCTTGCAGTTACACTTTGGTCAGGTGGTGTGTAGACTCTGCAGCTGGAGATAAGAGTCGCTCTGTGCATGGGCTAGGCGGGTTTCAGGTGACTCAGGTCTCTAACTGGAAGGGCAGCACCATGGGTCCAAACAGTCAAGAAGGCAACAGGTGCCAGCAACACCTGGAGGCCAGGAGACCACACGCAGTCCTCAGAGTACAGCAATCCTGGAAGATTGGCTTGTTTACAACCATCTAATCAGCTATATCATCCTGGACCCTCTTCAGTTTGGGTTCTGCCCCCTTCACTTAAACTGCCCTGAGTAAGGTCACAAATGAACTTTTCTCTGCCAAATCTAATGGCCACTTCTCTCTCCTCATCCTCCTGGATCTATTGGCAGCCTTGGACACTGTTGATCACCCTTTCCTGCTCCACACCTTTTATTCTCTCAGCCTCTCTGGCACTGTCCACTCCTGGTTCTCCTCCTATCTCTCGGACCACTCCTTCTCTGTCTCAACCCCAGCTCCTCCTCCTCTATCATTCCTCTTCCTGTTGCCACTCCCTCGACCTCTTTTTCTCCCACTCATTCTCCCTATCCGACTTCTCCATCTCTCCCTTCCTCTCTGATCACCTTATCTCCTCCCCCCTCCCTCTCTCCGTCACCTAAACATATTCTATTCTAACAGAACCTCAATTTTCTTGATGTTGCGGCTTTCATCTCTTCCCTTGATTCCCTCCTTACACCCATTTCCACCATGTCTTGCCCTAACCCAGCCACCTCTCTCTAAAACAGCGTCCTCTGCTGCCTGTCCTCCCTCCTTCATGTTGACCTTCTCCTCTTTTAGCTCCACCCTCGTCAAGCAATCCTTCAAGTCACTCATCCTCTCCCAATTGTCTTCCCAGGGCTCAGATCTTTGTCCCATTCTCTTCTTACTCTACACCTTCTATCTAGGTTAACTCATCCGCTCCTTTCACTTTCACTACTCAAATCTATCCTCCCTTGACCTCTCCCCCTTTCAATTGTCCAAAGTATCAGATTGCCTTTCGGCCATCTCCTCCTTTTGTCCATGTTAAGCTTTCTCAAGCTTAACATGGACAAAACTAAAATCTTCCCTCCTTCACATAGCCCCTCTACCCCTACTATCTCCATTACTAACGGCAACTCTACCATTTCCATCTCCACCCAAGGCCACTGCATGGGTGTCATCCTTGACTTTCCTTTACCCCCACATTCAAGCCCTCTCCTGCCCTGCCGCATTCACCTCCGCAACATAGCTCGCAGCAGACTCTTTTTAACCACAGATGCCACTAAAACATTTTTTTCACTCTCTCGTTATCTCCCGTCTTGACTACTGCAACATTCTCCTCTCTGGTCTCCCTCTGGTCCGTCTCGCTACCTTACAATCCATACTTAATACCGCAGCCAGACTCCTCTTCCTCTTCAAACACACTGCCTCCACCTACCCTCTCTGTATATCTCTACATTGGCTTCCTGACCTTTCAGAATTATCTTCAAGCTCCTCCCAACTTACAAGGCTCTCACCGCCTCCACCACTCCCTACCTCTCCTCCCTTATCTCCAATCACACTCCCGTCTGACCTCTCCGGTCTGCTGGTGACTGCCGCCTCAACTGCAACTTGATAACTACCTCTCACTCCCGCATCCAAAACTTCTCCCAGGCTGCCCCTCTGCACTGGAACAACCTACCACAACCTTTCAGGCAATCCAGCACACTCCAATCCTTCAAACCCTCCCTCAAAACCCACTTCTTCAGGATAGGCTACTTTTCCTCCACCTAAGCTTACCAGCCCTCCCCATATTCCTCCTTGTGTCTCCTGTCTGTTTACCACCTCCCACTTAGCATGATAGCAGAGCCCTCCTCCCTCATATCATCAGCCCTCTACCTTGGCTTCATTAATTTCCACCTTTTCTCTCCACTGTCTATCTTTCTCCTTATTCACCTGCTCCTACACACATATCCTGCATCTTTATTTTCCATACATATTGTTCTTCTATTTTTGTACTGTATTTTATTTTTGCATTGTACTTGTATTGTATTTCTTATTTACAAGAACTTGTACTGTTTGTTAATTGTATTGTTTATGTTACTATTGCCTTTGTACGGCTTTGCAGATACCGTGTAGAGCCCTACAAAAAAACATTATTATTATTAATAATAATAATAATAATAATAATAAAAGGAGGAAAAATTGAAGGATGAAGAAATTAAATATTTATATATTTATTAACATATTTTTACATAGCACCATATGATTACGTGGCGCTTTACAATTTTAACAGTGATTATACCAAGACTTGGTGGTAACAGACAGGTTAGGTGAGAGGGCCTTGCCCACAAGTTTACATTCTATAGGATATTGGAAATTGATACAGGACCAGGCTGGTCCGTTAAGTGATATATATATACATATATATCACATAACGGACCAGCTTGCTTGCATAGTAAAAAAAATGCACAGTGCTTCTGTATGATTCAGTCACACAGCAGTGTTAGCAGCAAAACTGAGGGGAATTTTAGTATGGAGAAAAAGTGAAGTTTGTTTTAATCATAAAAGGAGATCCAGATAGTAGTTGTAAAAAGGGTAAACAAATGTTAGGAAATAGGTTAAGGAATTTGGTAAGCTTCTCTGAAGAGGTAAGTTTTAAGGAAGCACTTGAAAGTTTGGAGGGTAGAGAATAGTCTTAGTGGGCGAGAAACGTTACATTACTACCTGCTAATCTGGTTTCCTGGACTCCTCCATGGCAGCAATTAGCTAATGGGTTAATACTTCATCCTCCTTGGAGCCCACTGGGTACTATATAAGCCATCCCAATATGGACTGTAGTGGGTTATAATGTGGTATTCCAATATGGAGAGCATTGCAATAATCAATGCAGTAGATGATTAGTGCAAGAGTATGCAGCTTTTGGAGTAGGGATTATTTCAGTGTTATCAACAGAAATAGAGGCCAGGTGGGTAACTTTTATTAGTAGGTGGAAATATGGGGTTGATTCAGAGTTGCATACACATTTTCTTAGGTGTAAATGTAGACCTGAGCAATACCATGTTGAACTACAAGGGGAGGCAAATATAAATCGTGAAAGCAAAATTATCATTTGAGAGGTGAATTTTCTTAACTCAACTCTATTTTATAACATTAAACATAAAGCTATGCAGTATTTGAATTCTATGTTGCGAAAGTAATATATTTTCCTGTATGCAAAAGATTTAAGATTAATTTGCACCCCTTAATTTGAAAAATTGTATAGCTGAGCGGTATACTTGAATCTGTTTTACCCTTAGTCAAAAACACTGAATTAGCCCCTATTAGTTCAGTTATCATACAAGGGGAAGATAGGAATGTGTAGAAACATAAAAGTTGGAAAAGGAATGGCTTAAGACATAGATGGGGGGAAAAGGGAAGGCTTAAGACATAAAATAGGGAAGAAGGGTAGACTTGAGACATACAAGGGGGAAAAAGGGAAGGTTGAAAACATACAAGGGAAAAGAAGGGGTAGAGGGGAAGGCTGGAGACATACAAGCGGGAAGAAGGGAAGTCTGGAGACATACAAGGAGGGAGATGTTGAAGGGATTGCAGGAGGCATACAAGGGAGATAATAGCTAGAGACATACAATATACAATGGG
>WWET01003243.1:45061-58816 GCA_011038615.1 Limnodynastes dumerilii | reverse complement strand
ATGATTAGAGACTTCCAAGGGGGGAGAATTTTTCACTTTAAAGTATGTATATGTAAATTCATTTAGGCTGAGTGTGGCATATTGTAATTTGAAGGTGTAACTTAATTTGTAGGGGTAGCTCTAGGTTCGCTCCTTTGTCACTACTCCTCCCATATATTGAATAACATACAGGAATTATGAGTAACACTACAGAATCACATTATTATGGTCTTATATGGATGGAGGTCCATGGGCAGTGGCACCATGAGTTATCACACCAGGTGACACCAAGCCTTGTGACAACACAGATCCTAACCAATGCTGTAACAGAGTGCTCCTCAACCTTTTCTCACCCTTGGCACACCTAAGCCCTTCCCAGAATTCTGCGGCACACCTAAGCCCTTCCCAAAATTCTGCGGCACACCAAAAGCAAAATATTTTTAAAAAAAAGCAGGAATTACTAAAAAAGCAAAATATTTTAAAAAAAAAGCAGGAATTACTAAGTACATACACAGATATTACATTTAATTGTTATTTTTTATTTGATAAATGTAAAAATCGCAGCTAATAACTTTTTTTCTTATAACTAATTTAACTATGTTAGCCCCCATAATGTGTCTGCAGCCTCCCCAGTAGTCCCCATTCATGTGTCTCCAGCCTCCCTAGTAGTCCTCATTCATGTGTCTGCAGCCTCCCCGATATCACCAATCGTGTCTCCAGCTCTCCAGTATTCCACATTCATGTATCTGCAGCTTCCCCAGTATCCCCTTAGTTAATTAAGGAAAGGTCTTCCAGTGCTTTTTCCCCGGTTGGAGGCATTGCACCACAGCACACTTGGCAACATCCCATGGCACACTGGTGTGTCATAGCACACTGGATGAGGAGCACTGCTGTAACATATTGAATGTGTTTATTTTGCTTTCAAATTTCATAATATTTGTACTTACTCCTTTATCATTAAAAATGTATCTAACCTCAAATAATTATTATTGTGAACACATCTATATTTAGAGCCAGCCCTGTTTCTCACCTCACACTTCCCGCGCCCTTTCGTCACCAACACGTGTCTTGGATTTGCTCACACGGTGTACCGAAAAGGGGGGATATGAAGAAATGTCATGTGAACAGCGCGCTTGGTATCCTCCTGTCATCTCTATCGAGACACCCAACATACGTTCTCACGTTCATCACTCCCGCTCCCCTCACAGCTCGTTATGGTAGCGCCTATTCCTGACACATTAGGATGCGTATCTGCAGTAGGTCGCAGTGACCGTTAACGGTCGGCGGGTAGGATACGGAAACGTTTAGGTGTCCTCAGGAACATCCATGACGCTGTGTGGTTTAGGGAAGTGTCAGTTAATCTCAATGCCGCCGCTGATGCTGCTGTGATTTGTCTGGTCTCTCACTGCTTTCTACATACTGCTGTGCTCCTTTCTCCTGGTGGCGGGATGCCAGACCCTGCTTTAGCGATGTTATCCCCTCAGGAGGCTGCAAAGATCTACCACGCCAATTATATCCGCAACTCGAGGGCCATTGGGGTGTTGTGGGCGATCTTCACCATCCTCTTCGCAATCGTCAACATCGTATGCTTCATCCAACCTTACTGGATAGGGGACGGAGTGGACACTCCCCAGGCCGGCTATTTCGGACTCTTTCACTATTGTATTGGGAGCGGTTTCTCTAAAGAGCTTACCTGTACCGGCAGCGTCACCGATTTTTCCACCATTCCCTCGGGAGCCTTTAAAGCCGCCTCCTTTTTCATCGGCCTGTCTATGACGCTTATCATTGCATGCATAGTGTCCTTCGTTCTCTTCTTCTTCTGCAACACAGCTACCGTGTATAAGATCTGTGCCTGGATGCAGCTTTCCTCCGGTGAGTTCGAGCTCTCTAAGATGGTCCAGCAAACCATCAACCAACTATTGTCGGCTTTATTGGTCCATGGGTGATGACCGCCACATCCACGGCTTCTATAGAACAGATCTAGGAAAGCTTTTGCTCCCCGTAGTGATTAACAGATTACTACCTAGCAGGTTGTGCAAACACTGAATAATGCTGGTAAAGTTCGGGCCAGCAGTAGTGATCTTTACTACTTATGTGCTCTGGTTTTTTTTTTTCTCATATTCACAATACTTAAAAACATTTCTGAATGGTTTTGTATTATAGTAGGATTATGTAATTTACATTAAATCGGTTAAAACCCATTTGATTATCAGATTATTTTGTAATTGTTATGTATCTTTTACATGTAGAAGAACAAGCATATTTAGAGCTGTTTTCTGTACTTATGAGCTGTATAATTTAGTATGCATTCTCTTTAAATAGAAATGGTTTGGCTCTCCCTTTTTTTAACCAGTGTTTCCCTCACAACCACCATTTTTTTACACACTGGCTCAGTTATTGGTGTATAGATATACTATGCAGTGTATCTTGAAGCAACAGATGATGTCCATATAATAAACAACTGCTTGTTTTCTTACTTGGTTCTTTTATTAGAATTGAAGGGGACCCAAAAGTACATAGGAGGCAAGGTCATCTTAGATAGTGTTAGATTGTGGCCAGTGTTGCTTCAGAACTTAAGGACACTTACCTGTCTGGCAGTCTGATATAACCTTTTCATTCCCATGTAGCTTTATTCAAATTAGAATGTGGGTGTTTTTAGAAATATTATGAGACAATATTCTCTGATATTGGGCTCTATTTATATAGAACTACATTTTTAAATGAATGAAGCTGATCCAGGCTGACTTCTTGCAGCGAGCCTGGTAACTTTGTTCATTTAATTTACTAAAACTTACCTACCCTGCAAAGTCCCGCAATGATCTCTGGGCTCATCACAGGACATTTCATTCATACTTCCTATGAATGAAGTCCTGTGCTTGCGAAGTGGCTCCATTGCTGGACTTTTAAAATTTCAGTCTTGATCTGAAACACACTGAGCATGTGTGGTGTCTTTACATCGGGACTCTGTAATCTTCAGAGTCGGAGGTGTCTCCTGAAGAGGTAAGTTTTGCTTTTTTTTTTTTTTCTTATTTCTTTTTTAAATTATTGTTTTTTCACATGTATGTATTTATTTATTTGGTACTTCTTTATTTTCGCGGCCCCCGCTACGTAACTTACGTATCCCCGCTATCCCCGTAAGTTACGCAATATTTCTTTTTGGGGAGTGTATATGGGGAGAACGCTGGAACACTTACCTCTAACGCCAGCCTGAGCTGGCGTTAGTATTACACCTAGAATGGAGTGTAATACTCCACTCTGAAAAGAACGGTCTGGCGGGGTGATGCATTATGTACATGCATCTCCATGAAAACTGTAGTTTTCCATGGCGATGCATGGTTTATAAATAGACCCCTTATATAAGAAGTTCTATGAGACGTTACATCAGACTAAAGAGACTCCGCAGATGCTGAGCAACTTTTTTTCCCACAGCAGCCAGCTGCCTAGGATCATTCTGATTCTATCATTGTGCTGTAGAACAGAAGGTCTTGTGAGAATGATGACATCATAAATCTCTCTAGACAGATGACTTCTCTTCTCTCATGGCAGAATCATTATAGAGGAGTTGCCTGTGGAGAAAGATTTAGGTAAGTAATAAAAAAAAAATCTATTGAGGGAACTGCTTTATTAACAATTTAATACTGTGCAAAATCTCTGTGGGTCAGTTATTGACCCATAGTAGTATTATCCAGTATTTAAAAATTACTAAGCGTGCCATACACTAGAGAAATTATCACCCAATTATCGGTTGGCTATTAATCGCTTTAGTTAATGGCCAGGATAAATTTTTGAAACCTCAAATAAACGTACCAGAAACGCTCTGGTGCGATTATTTGATCTTTCAACATGTTTGATTTAAATCAGGAGCAAGCTCCCAATATTTTAGGTAGCCAATCAGCAAGCTGAATGGCTCCCTATTCTTCAAAGTTGCTGCTGTATATTTATGTACAAAGCTGCTCTGACAGCTTTGAAGGTATACTTTAAAGCTGTCAGAGCAGCATAGCGCATAGATATACAGCAGCGTTTATTGCTAGGAGTAGTACAGACAGGGATCAGCCGAAACCGTGCTGTGTGAAGTGGGGCTTCGACTGATTCTTGTCTGTATTACAGCCTGCAATAACCGCTGTCTATGTACTATCCCTGGTCCCCCCTCTTCTGCTAGGATTATCGGTCCCAGCAGAGGAAGTGTATAGTGCCGATAAAGGGACATTCCACTAGCGGGAAATCGTCCCGTTTATCAGCCCACCCCCTGCTGGGACCGATAATTGTCTTAGTGTATGCCAAGCCTTACAGTTTAGAGTTCCTGCATTACTAATAACTATCACTATTAACAATGGCAAATTACTATAAGTAATAACACTGGGTAAAACTACTGTGTGTTATTATTAATAAGGGTTGAAACAACCTGTGCTACCCCTCCCCTCACCATCTGATGCACAATTTATAACACATCCAACACCAACAAGCAATATTTTTGTAACACTTCTGTCACCTAACTTCCACCCCCCCCCCAATCTGTCACCTAACTTCCCCCCCCCCCCCCAACATGTGCCTAAACTTCCTCACTACCTGCATATCCAGGCCATCTTTCCTTCTGCCTTCTGTATGTCTTTTACCCATACTTTGATTTGTAATATATTTATATATTCTCATATTTAATGCACACCTTAGCGGGCAGAGGAGAAGCACAGCCCCTTTTAATGTAACTAAGTTCCGTACAATAGAAGTTAGGTCCGGAACACGCACGTAACATCTGGAGGACACGTGCCCTCCAGTCAAAACGGACCTGTAGATTCGGTCCTATGTAACAACCCAATAGTGACCCACAGTTTTATCCAGTGTTAAAAATGATATGTAGTAGTTTCCCCCATTATTAAGAACTATCATTATTTTTATTGAGAGAAACAACAGTATGCCATTTTTAAAACTAAAAACTACAGTGGATTAATAATGGTGGAAACGTTTTTCCCCAGTATTTATAATGACGATGTAGTTTTTAATAATAGGAAAACTACAGAATATAATATTACACTGGATAAACTTACTTTGGGTCATTATTAATAATGGGGGAAACCGTTTCACCTATTATTAATGATCCACAGTAGTTTTATCCAGTATTAAAAATGGTATACAATATGTCCCCATTATTATTAATGCTTAATAATGATAATTAGGACAACTATTGTATGTCCTTTTTGATACTGGATAGAACGCTATAGTAACTGTTTTCCCCTTTAGTAGACCTTCAGTAGTTTTATCCAGTAATTTACATTAGTTTTCCCCATTATTTAAATTCACATACAGTAGTTTTACTCATTATTTTAATCAACAGTATTAATAATGGGGAAGAAACTGAAAGCCTATTTTTATGTTTTTTCTCCCTTTAAGTCAAAAAGGGTGGTTACTTATATCTGGTGCTTGGTAGCATCTGAGTAACATATAAATAGTAATTGTGAAATTTATAAGAACTAGAACTATGAAAACTATAACTGCAAAATATATTGTACCTCTCATAATTTCAACTTTCATTAAATGCAAAAAAATAAAATAAATCATTAACTCACTATGTACCTCTTTGGTACTCATGAGTGATTGTAAAGAATTTCCCTCAGCTTCGTTAACTAATGTGTAATGTGCAGTTCTCTGCTTTATAATAGTACTATAGATACAAGTATTTTTTAGAAAGGGTATATTTCCAGAAGATAAGTTATAAAACTGATGTTATATTTAACTACTATATTGTTCTACTATAGTTTATTTAATCGGGCCCACAGTATCTATTTAACAATTTGATTGGAAATGGGCATCTTGCTCCTAAAGCTAATTATAGAGGATGTTTGTGTAATTAATATATTTCTCTTATAATGGAGAACATTTTGTTTATTTTTGATATATATATAAAATGCATATATGCTTAGGAATAGCACATATTTGTAAAAATAATAAATAATAAATTCTATTTTAATTAGAGGCTAAGGCTATTGTTGAAATTACAAGATGTATGGCATGTTTGGACTTAGATTGTAAGCTTGCAATTATGACTGTCTTTCCTCCCAGTCTATCACTAATCTATCTTTACTATATACTGATTGTTTAAAATTGTAAAGTGCTACGTCATTTTCTGGCACTACAAATAAAAACTGTTACTTAATAAAATAGTTGTAATAATATAGCTAATGTGCTAGTGAACCTTTTAGTAAATATTATCTAATATGGAAGCGTGTCCTGGAGATCTGGTGCCGGATTCACACTTAAAAGGATCTGGCTTCTTTTCCCTTGGGGAATAGGGAGTGGGGGGAGACATGTAGATGAAGCGGGGGGTGTGACAAGGGTACATCCTTAAGAAGGAAAATACGCATGGTAAGTTAAGGTAGTCTATGACACTCTTAAGTGCCGTTAGGCACCTAAAACCAGGGGGTGAATTTTGGGGCAGTACGAGTGAGTTAGGTGTGAATCCAGCCATACCTAACTCACTCTTATCGGTGAATCAGGCCCCTGATACCTAAGTACTGTAAGTTTGTTCTATTTCCTTTTCCTCCCATGGCAGCATAGGACCTCTGGGTATTTCCTGTGGGCAGGAGCCAGAACAGGAAAAAAGAAGACACCCCATAAGTATAAAGGAGCCCTCCTGTGCAGTGTGTCTTTTTTTTATTCCTGCCTAGCTAGGAGTCAGGCTAGGGGGTTTTGTTATTTTTCCTATGTTTGGCTTAGCTAGTGGCCAATGCTGTGATGTCAGACGCAGTCCTCTGGCTCTTTGGTCTGCTTCCAGAAAGTGGCGGGGAGGAGGTGCTGACCACCTCTCGGCTACCAAGGAATGTTATTTGCCGCCCAGACCCTGTTGGGAGGGGTGGGCGTGTCAATCTTAACACCTTCATATCGGCACACATGAAGTGACGTTTTTCGCACTTCCAGGTGCTAGAGGTCCATGTGGCATGGGCGCCACCATCTTGCCTTAGCCCATTATTGTCTATGGACTAAACTATATTGCATCCGAGATTCTATTGGTGGGGCTATTTAAACCTCAGCATATCTTCATAGTTTACGGTAGTTTCTACAGGACATTTATCTGACGGTGGAGCACTTTTATACCGCTTGGATGGAGGACCAGGAGGTCTGAGTAAACCAGGGTAGTATGTAGGGGTTAGTTAGCTAGATAAGTTAGGTAGTTCAGGTTATGACTGAAATTGATTACTTAATTTTAGGTCTGAAACCAGCAAAGAAAAGCATAAGAAGATGAAAACTGTGTCTTGTGTGACATACTTTTATCAGAGGATTGTACTAGCTCTGTCTGCTCAGCATGTGCAAAAATTCAACAACAGCAGCCGTCATCTC
Source organism: Limnodynastes dumerilii (assembly GCA_011038615.1). Lineage (NCBI taxonomy): Eukaryota > Metazoa > Chordata > Amphibia > Anura > Limnodynastidae > Limnodynastes > Limnodynastes dumerilii. The sequence continues at coordinate 51,508 of WWET01003243.1, read as the reverse complement.
AGATGACAGAGTTTATTCAACTTGTAAAGACTGCATTATTGGATATTTTCGTTGACAAAGATAATTTACAAAAAATGTTGTTTAAAAGATCTAGATTCTGATATGTCTGAAAGATCAGAGCCTGAAGAAGGCACATATGGACCTAAAGATTCGCCGGTATCGGATGTGGAATTTATGGTCTCTAAGGAAGGTGACAACCTTAATCCGGTGTTGGTAGAAAACCTTCTAAAGCTCATTGAGAAAACTTTGAATATACTGGAGGCCAAGGAAGAATTATTAGATCTTATTTATAAAGAACATAAAAAGAAGACCAGGAAATTCCCAGTGTCCCAGGTCATAAAAGATTTGATTTCAGAAGAGTGGAGGTACCCGGATAGAAAGGTACTATCACTTAACAAATTGTCAGAGGCTGAGGATTCATCCAGATGGGAGGAACCGCCTAAAGTGGACGCGGCTGTTTCAAGTATATCTTATACCACTTTCACATCACCACCTTTGAAAAACCCGGTATTTTTTCTGGCAGCATTGCTGTGTCATTTTCAAAACCGCGTTATAAGTCCACCCAAAAGCCCGGGAATTTTCACATTACCACCAAATAACCCGGGTCTGCCTTTAAAGTAAAGTGTCAATCATTCCAGATAGTGGCTTTGATTGGCTTTTGATCACCAACACCAAGAGAAGCAGCCAATCAGGTTCCAGAAAGAAAAACCCGTGTTCAAAAGAAACTGGCCGCATTTTAAGAACCCACACTTCCCGGGTTGAACACGGGAAAAACCCTTTTTTTATCCCGTGTTGAAGTCCCGGGTCTCTCGACCCGGGTCTCCCGGAAGTGGCGGTTTCACATCACCACCAAAAACCCGGGTTTTTGCAAAATGCCGGGTTTTTGATGAAAATCTCGGGTATTTGGTGGTAATGTGAAAGGGGTACAAGAGAACTACGCTTCCCCTGGAAAATGAAAATGCATTCAGACTGCATGAAGCATAAGATGGAGGTGGAGCAGCATTAGGATGAGCGATAGCTAACGTAGTTACATTGCAAGTACTTTGTGTATGGGGAAGTGACCTTGAAAAAAAAATTAGATGGTATCAAATGCAGTGATTTGTTAAAGACTATTCAGGATATGCAATTGGCTGTTGAATTTATTTGCAACGCTTCTATGGATTTAATTAAACTTTCAGCACTTTCTATGGCCGCAACTACAGCAACTAGGAGAGCTGTATGGCTTAAGCGGTGAGCTGCTGATGCACAGTCTTAGTCAAGATTATTGACTTTACCTTACGCAGGTGATTATCTTTTCGGGACTAAATTGGGCGATATCACTTCAAAAATCTGGAGGGAAATCAGCATGGAAAAGCTGTTAGGAAGCCAAATGCAGCTAGAAGCTTTAGACCTTTTTTAGGCGTCAAGAGAAGCTAGACTTTACAGACCAGGAAGGTCTTGCATGATAAGATTTCAGTCGTGAATTTCACAACAAAATTTTCATCCCATCAGAGGAAGCGACAGCAGGACTTTTCGTCCACCTATCCAGTGACGCCAAGAGCTCAAATGCACTCCCACAACTGACGGTGGGAGAAAGGCTGCAAGAATTTCAAAACCAATGGACTGTGTCAATATCAGACAGCTGGGTCTTGGAGATTGTGACTCCCGGATACATTCTGGGTTTCAAATCAAGGCCTCCAAAGGATTTTTTTTTTCAAGCGATCCCCTTCGCCTAAATTTCCGGAATAAGAAACATTGAAAGACAGTCTCAACTCTCTACTTCAACAAAAGGTAATTTCCCATGTTTCTCTTATAGATCAGGGGAAGGGCTGTTATTCAAGAATATTTGTGGTAAAAAAAACACATGGGGGTTTCAGAACTATCCTGGATCTAAGGCGGTTAAATTCCTATCTCAACATAAGGCATTTCAAGACTGAGTCAGTTCACACCATCATACCAGCATTGTACAAAGGCATGTGCCTAACTTCGGTAGACTTAAATGATGCTTATTTTAACGTACCAATTTGGCAACTGCACTAAAGGTTTCTGAGATTTCAAATATTTAATCAACACTTCCAGTTTCAAGCCTTACCTTTCGGTCCATCAACATCTCCAGGAACTTTCACCAAGATACTGATCCCGTTGATTGCAAATCTGAGAACGAAGGATATCCAGATATTGCTCTATCTAGACCAGGGGTCCTCGGCAGCAAAATTGCCAGGCCAAGCAAGAGAACATACTGCCAGGGTGTTACTGATTTTGCAGATGCTTGGCTAGATTATAAATTGAAAAATGAGTCAACTTTAACCTGTACAGTCAATAAAATATTTAGGCCTAGTACTAGACATTGCTCAAGAAAAAATATTTCTGTCTCCAGAATTTATGGCAACAGATAACTCAATTAAGGAAACAACCCTGGGTGATAGAGGGTCATCAGAGGACAAGACTTCATGAAAGCGCTAGGATTTATGTCAGCAGCGATGTTTTGGGACAAACTCTAATATGAGGGCCCTGAAGCTATGTTTTCTAAAACAACGGGACAAGGATCCATTCAAAAAAGATCAATTAACATCCCTGCTAGCATACATGAGAGGCTCTTATTTGGTGGACAAACGAGTCCAATTTGTCAAGAGAGAAGCCGTTCAGGTCTCAAAATCCTCTGATTTTAACTACGGACGCCATCGCTCAAGGATCCTGGGATTGGCAATTCAGCAAGGTTCATTCAAACATCAGTGAACTCAGAGCTATCAGGGAGTCATGCTTTAATTTTCAGGATCATCTGACAGTAGTAGTGTTCCATTCAGACAACAGCAGTAGTCACGTACATAAATCACCAAGGGGATACCAGGGGTGAAAAACTAATGCAAGAGGCAAAAATTTTGCTAGAGTGGGCAGAAGCAAAGCTGACAGATTTCACAGCCGTTTACATAGCTGGTACCATAATTCCTTGAGCAGAAAACCTATTCTGCCAGGCAAATGGGAATTAAATCCAAACAAATTTGATCAGATAACAAGAAGATGGTGACTTCCTGGCATAGATATCATGGTGACGTGCAGGAAAGTGCATCGCTTTTTCTCTAGGTTTCTGGGAGCCAGAGTCCAGCGGAGTCTACTATATGCAATATGGCAGTGGATGGGCCTTGGAAGTTAACATCTTTTCAGGCTCTGCTGAAACAGGTCAAAGATTTCTATCCATGTCCAGAGAGAATGGCCCAGATTCACAATCCCGGACGTATTGCACATACATTCTTAACTAGTAACTATTTTACGTAATCTACATATCGTTTTGTTACGACCGCATATGCGCAATCTACGTAACAACAAAATGTAGATTACATAAAATACATACTACGCATGCGTAGTAGCTATTATCAGTAAATTAAGGACGTATGTGCAATTTGTCCGGGGTTGTGAATCTGAGCGGATGAGTCTGACAGCTTAGCTGTTGAGGTTGCCAGTCTTGCCAAAAGAGGATTTTCTTCCAAGGTAATTACCACATTACTTAAAGCTACAAAGCCTTAGAAATTTACCATAGAATCTGGGATATTTATGTACAATGGTGTTAAAAAAAAAAAAGTAATCATGATGTGTTTTCAACTTCTATTAGCAAGATTTTCAGACCAAGATCTAGCCAATGACCGGTATGTGAAACAGTTCTTTCAGGCCAAAACCTGCGATTAAACAACCTCTGTAAATATGGGATTTGAACTTAGTTCTGGATGCCTTGACTGAAGTCCCTTTTACACCATTAGACAAGATTCAGCTAAAATTCTTCCCTTGGAAGATGGTGTTTTTAGTGGCGATTACGTCTCCAAAAAGATTGTCGGAACGAACTCCAAGCCTTTTGGGCAAAAGAGCCTTATATCAGTTTTCATGTCGACAAGTTGGTCCTTAGAACTAATCCCAATTTTCTCCCTAAGGTGGTATCCAAGTTCCAGATTGATCAGGAAGTGGTTCTTCCATCTTTCTGCCCTAATCCATCTGCAGAAAAGGAAAAAGAAATTCCACACTCTTGACTCTTGATTTAGTCAGAGTGTTATCTATTTACCTAGATAGATAGAACTAATTAAATTAGAAAGGTTAAGCAGTTATTCGATGTTCTGGAAGGAAAGAACAAGGGTGATGCTGCTGCGAGATCCACAATAGCAAAGTGGATCAAGTCTTGCATTCAACAGGCCTACTTTGCTAAGAATCTGGAAGCTCCAGCAAGACTGAAAGCCCGTTCCACATTGGCAATGGCCACATCCTTGGCGCAGAAAGTCTGCTTCTATAGAGGAAATATGCAATGCAGCAGGATGGTCTTCTATCCAAACGGTCACAAGGCATTAAAAAATGTACATTCTAGTGTCAGCAGACCCCAAGTGCAGCAGAAAAATTATCAGCGCATTAGTTTAAAAAAGGAAAAACCAGGTTCGTAAATGCCCTTCCCTATGTATTTTGCTTGGGTATGACCCAGGGGTCCTATGTTGCCATGGGAGGAAAAGGTAGATTATACCTAATAATGTAACTTCCTTGACTCCTCCATGGCAGCATAGGTATATTCTCACCCTTATGTTATGTATTTTGTTTTAATCTATTGAGTTCTGTTTTTGTTTTTAGCTAGAAATGGGAAGACACACTGCACAGGAGGAGGGGCCCATTTATACTTTTGGGGCGTCTTATTTTTTCTTGTCCTGGCTCCCGCTTGTAGGAAATTTCCAGGGGTCCTATGCTGCCATGGAGGAGTCAAGCAAATTACGTTATCAGGTATAATCTACCTTATACATAATATCATTTCACATTTCATGCTTTTTGAGGAGTAGATATTGTTCATTGAATTACGTCTGTCTATGGAAGACGGACGTAGTTCTGGATCCGGCCCAATATACTTTTATGTATAAATGCTATTATATAAATTAACGATAGAATGAAAGGGCAACACAAAGCTATGTTACAGTTTCCATATTATCAGGCCCCATCCCAGACACTAGTAACAGGAATGATTCCAGAAGACTGGAAATATAGCAAATGTAGTCCCATGCATAAAAGTGGAAATAGGTAATAAGCAATAAACTACAGACCAGTGAGCTTAACATCAGTAGTAGGGAAATTGATGGAAATGTTAACTTAACAAATTGTACAATATCTTAAATCCAGTAACCTACAAGTTCCCAAGCAGCATGGATTCACTGGGGAGATATAGGGCCCGATCCTTGGGTCCGTACGACAGAGGAATTACGTACAGCGCGTACGTAATTCCCGTCTTGAAGGTTGTGCACATGCACAACCTTACGACGCTGTATGTCGGCTGTTATGGGAAAGGTGCTGCCCCCCCTTTACTACAGTCGTATCTCCACCATCAAGGCGGAGATAGACATGTAAATGAAGCACTCCCTGCTATGAAAATGGCTGTAATTACCTTGCGCGCACACAGGTCAGGATCCAGCCCATAGTATTAAAGAAATCTTAAAGGCCTCGATTCAATTGAGCGTGATGTTGCTGCCCTATAGGACAGGGTAACATCACACAATTCAATTCAATTGAAAGCCTTAATTGCTCACATTGCGCAGTAAGCAGGCACCACGCAATGTTGTATTGCATGCAATTTGTTTATGAATACCTAGTTTAAAAATCCCTTTATACTTACCAAATTGATCCTTTATATGTTGCTCTAATCTTCCAAGCTTGCAATCCACAGCCACGCTTGCAAAAAACCGAAAACCCTGTAACAAATACTGTACAGACAAGTCTCATCACTCACACTCACTTCTGCCACAACAATGAGACTTTGCTGGCTGAGACCTGTATTTATAACCTTCCACGCTGTCCCAAGTTAACGAGATATGTAAAGAGACTAGGAGAGGTAACAAAGTCAGTGATGATCAAGGTAAACTTGAGGAGCCTGATTCAATTCAATGTGAAATCCGTGTTATTATGCTAATTGCGTGAATTTATACAGCGCATTTTTATACGTACCTCATAGAGGTGTGTATTAAAATCTGCAAATAGCTGGTTATAAGCGCGATTAACATTGCAACCTAAATAACGTGGGCTTCGCATTTGATTGAATCAGACCCAAAGAATGGTCAAATGTGTGGCAAATGTAGTTTAATGCTAAAAATAATAATATGCTAAATAATGCACTTGGGGCACATTAAATTAATGTGGGGAATAACATATAATAAATAAAATACAATTCCAGGTAAAAAATTTGATCTTTCCCATAACATAAATATTTCCCACGCTACTCCAGCAGACCGTACACTACGAAAGGAAGTCTGCTGAAAATTGGTACTTTGTATGCACAGTGCCAATATCCTTGCATTGTAACTCCTCTGCAATATCATAGAAAGTAACAGTAGATAAGAGCCACATGACCCATCCAGTCTGCCCATTTGTTTATTTAAATCTTTACTAAACCTAGACCCTATTTTACCATCAATTTAGTGTAAGATTCAGACTATTATATTTATCTTGAAAATGTTTAAT
>WWET01003243.1:30609-44829 GCA_011038615.1 Limnodynastes dumerilii | reverse complement strand
CCTAACCCTTTAAAGACCGTACGAAATCTACGTAACAAAACGCTACGTAGATAGCATAAAATAGTTACTACGCATGCGTAGTAGCTATAAACGGAAAAATAGGCACATAAGTTAAAAATTTCGGGGTTGTGAATCCGGTCCACAGACACTAGAGATAGTAAAAGGACGAGAGTCTTCAAAACAGGAAAGACATAGATGAGGTACCCACAGAGAAAGATGGATAGACCGGAGAACACAAGGAACAATAGAGGACAAAGGGTACACTTTTAGAAATCATAGCAATAGCCAGGTACAATACTGGATTAAGTATCAGGGTGAGCACACGGGAAGCCAAATGCTATAACTAGCAGCGTGGGGCCCTACTTCCGTTTTTTTAATGAACGCTTTTGTCCAGTGATTGGCCAGCAGCCCTTCCGTCAGCGAGGACATCATAAAAATGCTGGGGAAGCCACCGCTGATCCATGCCTGCGAGGCTGGCGGGGACAGGTGAGTGATTCTCATGCTGTCATAATTAGTTTGTGTGTTATACCATCTGCACAACTACTGGATATTCTCTATTATTCTATTCCTAGATCAGTATTCTGATTCCGGGTTACTCTGCGAGCTGCACCCCTTGCACGGTTACCAAATCCCACCAGCACTTGTCTGAAATTCCTGTCCAGAAAATCATGCTTTTCTGATAATTGCTGTCTTGACCTGCATGCCTTACACGTGGCCCTGATGAATATTGACAGTGTGTTTAGATTTTGTGCCCAAATCTCCACAACACGAATTGATAGGTGTGTACAGTATTTTGGAATTGTGACAATTTATGTACTAGGAGGGGAGAGAAATCTAGATGTTGCCCACAACAACCAATCAGATTATTTACTGACATTCTCTAGTATGTAATAGGAAAGTGAGAACTAGAATCTTATTGGTTGCTAGGGGCAATATCTCCACTTTTCCTTTGCCGCAGTTCAATAAATCTAGCCCTAGGAGTGTTTAAACAGTCTATTAGCGAACTTGGAATAATATAATGAAATGTTATTAAATTGTCTATTAAATTAAAGTAGTGATGGTCCTTTCACTCTAAGGTTCAATTTCCTTCCGGACAAAAACCTGAAATCAATATAAAGTACTTTCTTTAAAACTCCATTTATGTAAGTATGCCCTAAAGCTGGCCATACACTAGAGCGATTATTGAAAATCACGTGAAATCCTTGAAAATCCTCACGATTTTTCCACTAGAGTGCCACATGATATGGGCACCATACACTGCACTAATTTTAAACGATAATCGTCCGAAAATTGGTGGAAAGCCCGATTTCTCTACCACTGTTATCGTCCGTCAAAAATTGCATTTTCCCATACACCTGCCGATTAAATTTGATATATCGTTCTATTTTTAATGGTTTATTTACATAAGGTGCATAGCCAATATGGATGAAGGTACTTTTGGTCGCGGAATGTTCCCTCTGATGACCTTGTTGCAGCATAAGGAGAGAAAAAGGAGGATGCGGTGGCGTTGTTGTTGTTGGGTGAAGGAAAGGCTTAAAAAGAGAGAATCCTTCTCTCTCATGTCCCTTGTGCAGGAAATTTGGGAGAATAATCCTGATGATTTCAGAAACATTCTCTGAATGGATGATGACAACTTCCTGTATTTGCTGAATGTTTGTGACTCCATGCGTTCAAAGACAAGACACAAGGATGCAGACAGCCATCACCGCTGAGCACTGTCTTTTATGGATGGGCAATAAAGTCTCCTGTTGTCTGCTTTCTATAAAGTCAATAGCCATAAAAGATTATGGTATCCACACAGGCTACATGATAATTCCAAAGTAAATATGCATAATCACGCCTAGTAGTACTATTCACTATACTAGTCACTTTATCGTGAAAGATTACACGTTTATTGTGAAATGCCCATACACTGTGTGATTTTTAAATTTTATGACACGATTTGAATCAAACATTTAGATTAGATCAAATTATCGGACAAAAGGGGTTTTGGAACGATTGTCACATGCTCGAACCAAAAATCGTTGCCATACACTAGAACAATATTTTGGCCGATAACACAATTATTGCAAGGTCGGGACGATAATCGCTCTAGTGTATGGCCAGCTTAACACTTTTCATTAAAAAAATTATCCTTTTAGTGTTTAGAAACACTGATTGCGAAGGGAACAAGTCAAGAAAATGCTGTAAGATCCAAAGAAAGCTGGAACTTATTATTTACAATTTTACAGACATTCCACGTCTCATTTAAGGTCACCAACTTGTTTTGATATGATTTACATATCTTTTTCAAGACTACTGACTTATTGTTGCTGTTGTTAATGTGCCACAGTCTGCTTTGTTAGAACATGCTTAACACTAAAATACAGTAGCACTTTCCCAGTACAAAGGGAAAGCGCTATTGCTTTCCAAAATCCGAAACCGGGTGCATGAAGATCCAATAGTGGAGACAACCAGTTTACGCGCACCGGTTTTAGTGATTACATTGCTTACCAATCTCCTTGCACAGTTGGACTTTAGAGACCTATACCCTACCTTAAGTCTGACTTAGGTGCAAACCTAAATTGGGGTTGAATCGGAAGTATTGATCAGTATGCCTTCCATTGTTACACCTATAGGGTTGGATCCACAATAAAGAAAGTCAGGGGCCTTATTCAAGTCATTTGCATAAGTCCCCTGAAAAGTAACATTGGTACATGTGCTCACCAGATGTTATGCTAGGATACCTCCTAACATACAAAACTCTGCTCTGTACGTTAGAAGTTCCAGTTAAGGAACCGGTCCTTCCCTTACACACGCCGGATCTCCATCATACAGGCGGTTATAGGCATGCAAATGAAAGAGCAGGAAACCCCACTTACGCATGGATTTGTGTCCAGATGCAGATTCTTGCGCAGAAGTTGTGTCCAGCACTACTACCAAAAGAGGGGAGTGACAGGGGCGTACACTCCCCTCTTCCATACGTTATTGCAGACACCTGCGCATACAAAAAGCATTTGGGGGGGGGGTGTTCTGGATCTGGCCCATACTGTACTAGTACTAGTCTTAAAAAGAGTGAATTGTGTATTGATTGAGTAGGACGAATGCAGCACAAAAATATAAATATACTGTATGATTAGGCCACAGAGAATACAGGGTAGTTAGAGGTCTGCATCTGTTCAACCTAGAGGTCTGCATCTGTTCAACCTCTAAAAAGCCCAGTGTACCAAAAAATATGTTACTGCTGAATAGCTTGTGTGAGGTGGGGGACAGTATGCATACGTGTGTAAGTACAATGTAATGTGCGTGGAAAAAGTTACTACGCATGGGCAGTTAATCCGCTCCTAAAAATATGCACGCAACCCCACGCAAAAACGGATCTGTGAATACGGTCCTATATGTGTTCCATTGGCACATATCGAGCTGGTCTCGTACGGTGTCTTCATTGGATCTCATAGAAGTAAAAATGGATAATTTCAAGTGGCTTTACAGGCATTTAAAGACAGTGGGCCTGATCCTGTGCTACGGCCGCCGTCGCTAGTACGCTCCAGTGTGAGGGTAGCCTTCAGCCAGCGTAAGGAAGTGGCCATACGCCCGCACAGGGGGAGTGTTGGGCCAGAGCACCGATGTTACGCTGAGCGCTACAGCGCTCAGTGTAACATCGAAGCTCTGGATCAGGCCCAGTGACATTACCTCTTATTCTTTGCAAAATTTTCATATGAAATAGTCCATATGTTGCCTTTCTTAATATAACACTTCGTTCTTTAAGACAAATATATTTTCTGGGGATTACCCCTCCTTATGTTTAATATCCACTTATTCTGTACTGTGTCGTATGCTTATCCATTTGATGTATATTGTAAGACTGTTTCATTAGGTTATTGAATAGACATTACCAATTATACTCACAAATTTTTTATTTATTTTTTTGCAGTAGTAACTGCCCTATTTTTGTTATTTTACATCCATGATTGATATATTTTTCCAACAAGTGTGAAAATTGTTACGTTATTATTGTGTGTGCAAATACAGTTTACACAATTTTACTTTTCGACTTTAAAAGCGTCAATGTGCTCCAGTCTCGCAAAAGATTAACTTTTTTTTGTTTTTGTTTTCAAGTGTGCTTATTTGTTCAGTATGTGTCTATTGACTGGTCAGTACAATAACTGTATCTTTTTGTCTTTATTTCTTCAGCTGCCTGCCTTGTTCTTGGTTGCATGATTTTCCCTGATGGCTGGGATGCAGATGAAGTTAAACGTATGTGTGGTGAAAAGACAGACAAGTATTCCCTTGGTGCATGTTCTGTACGTTGGGCTTACATTTTGGCAATCATTGGAATTTTGGATGCCCTTATCCTCTCCTTTCTGGCATTTGTGCTTGGCAACAGATTGGACACCTTAATGGCTGAACAACTGAAACTTGAAAGTAAAGGTAAATGAACTCTTTATAGCACACAGAACTGTGTGGAGGTGTTAACGCAGAGCAAGTGCAAAACTGTTTAAAACTGCAAAGTGCACACAACGATTTACTCTTCAGGTATATAATTAAATGTTCATTTCATGTAAAGAAAAATCTCCAAAAATAAGCTTAATATCACTTCATATCATTTGGTTCATGGGTTAATTTACAACAAGGGCATCTATCTATCTATCTATCTATCTATCTGAGTTTCTCAGGGATTTATATATCAGTGTGAATAGTTTAGATGTAGTTGAGATGTAAAAGGCAAGTAGTACTATATTATTATAACTTGCAGTGCCAGTTTTATCTGCAGCTTAGTGCTAATTCAAGCTATTATCTGCCAACTTTAACAGACAGGAACTTACCCAGAGGTAGGGGTAGCTGCACAAAAAGGTCTGAATGCGCATGCCAATCCACTTTGCAATTTTAGGTGTGCAGATTAATTTAGTTTTTTGAGGGAGAAGGGTGAAGTTTGGAATGCAGACAAAATACTGCCTGCTTTTGATTACTGTACACATATTAAACATGGTAAAGATTAGCCCAACAGTCTTTATTCATTAATGCTAAGTAATATAGTAAATATTGAGAAGAGGAGCTTTGTGCTCCAAATATTTCTGCAGGTAAAATAAGAATGACACTGAATTATCTCCATGCCAAGCATACATTGAGTCTGGACTAGCAGGGGAATTGGTGGTTCTCAGGAGGAAACATCTTCATACCAGAAAAGGTGATGATTGGCATTTAGTTTAAAGTGCTAACAAGCATTTAAATAAAGCTTACAATATATAAATATAATTGGTAGAATAGTGGTATTTCAATCCTTTGTCCAAACAAATAAACATTTTGCAGCCGGTTTACCTTGATAAAATATGTTTGATCAATATTTGTCCACCAAACATTTTTTTTTTTTTATTGTGTTTATTTATAGATTTTTACAATTAAACACATAAAACAAAATACATAAACCAAAACCCCTCCCACATGTCCACCAAACATTTTTTTTTTTATTGTGTTTATTTATAGATTTTTACAATTAAACACATAAAACTAAATAAAACAAAATACATAAACCAAAACCCCTCCCACATGTCCACCAAACATTTTAGAAATCTATGGAAATAAATTCTACTCTAAAATGCCATTGTTAATAAAAGCTTAATCCTGTATTGCTCTGTCACTTTGTGCCAACATACTTGAAAATTTGAAGAAAAAAACTACTAATACACGATTTTACTTACTTGGTTTATTTGGTTGCCTCTTTGGAGTTCATGGACCTTGATGTTAGGACTAATACAGTTTTTTTTTTTTTTCATTTATTTGAATCTGATTATTACACAATAATGTAAAATGTTAATTTATAGAAAGCAAAGGTGAGAAATAAATATCAGTTCGTGTTCACTAGCATAAAGTATAAATAGATCAATGCATAATTCAAAATTATAGTATCTGATCTACTTTGTTTCAATACAATTATTGTTAAATTGTACAATGATAACTTTTTTAGGTATGATGAACAACTATTTGATTACTTAATGTTGCCTGCAGGTTCTCCCATTTGTAATGGAGACATTTCAAAGTTGTTCTTCCAAGAAAGGCTTTTATACTGGTAATCAGGGTCCATAACTAAATGCATTAAGGACCCGATCCAGAATTGCGGCTGTGCGCGTTGTACAGTACAGGAGTGAGCTCAAAAAAAGGCCGTAAATTTGATGATCCACTTTTGTGTTAAGCAGTAATGGAATGGTGTGTTTTAATGAATATCTGTGTGTTTCCGTAGCCAGGTTTATGCACAGTACCTCAAACAATCCTGCACTAGCTCAGGGTGTTGTAACAGTCTTCTTGGAATAGATTTTTCATCAATAAAACCACATGTACTGTACATACAGTATTTAAAACACAACCCTTACAGACCCAATACACAGGTGAGAAAAAAATCTTTGTAATCCCATCACAATACACTAAAGAATACTCACTAGTCTTCATAAAATCATTTTATGATTTTTGCAAATAGAAATGCCACACATACCAGCATCAACACATACTAGTTGCCAATTTAAGCCTCTCTTCCTAATACAGGTAAATTTGATAATTGTTATTTGTTAAATACTCAAATAGTCATATTTATGGCAATTCAATTAACTAATGAGAGCATTGTTTGTTGTTTTTCCTGTTGTCTCAATAGGAAATTTAAATTTAAAGTGCTTTAAAGTAATGTATTTTAGGAAGTTTTTGTTTATCATACATTTTGCTTATATTTTATGACCTACAATTTATATAAATATTTTTTACTTTTGATTATTGTGTCCCTGAAGCGCATTTTCTTTTCTTTCTTTGGTATTGTTTTTTACGAGCCTTCTGATTCTAGACCTTAAGAATACTCCGCTAAAGTTTATTGGTTGGTTTCTCTGCTTTTGGCATTAAAAAAAATTCTGCAAATATGAATTGATTTCTAAAGATATTTCTATATTCACACATTAGAGCTGATCCAGAGCTGTGCTTTTGTTTATATTTTATGCGGAAGAGCTTTGGTAAACTGCCCTGCACATAGGCAGAACGGGGGCAAGCATGCTACCCTTGCAGCTGTTTCCGTAATGATGTGCTCTGTACTAGTGGAATGGGGTATTCCATGATATTTAAATTAGAAGGTGGGCGTAATAGTGCTTCTGCTAGCACCAGTAGCAGCCTGGAGTCCCTACACTTCCTCCAAAATCTTTCACTATCTTGGGATGGTGTAAGTGTGAGGCACTGGTTATTATATAAATAAATGGCCCTATTTGTCAAATAAACATATGGAAAAAATAAAGAAAGAAGAAATATGGAAGGAAGATTCTTTTTTGCAAGACTTATTGTTTAAAGATTCCCGGAGTAAGAATAGAGTATTCCGGTTTCTGAAGTAATTAATTATATCAAGAGTGGAAGTAACCTGATAGGAAAACAGTCTCCTTGGGCAGAATTATTAAAATGTACCCTTTTTCTCCGGAGGTTTCATGAAGATGGGATGAGCCACCTTGAGTTGATTCGGCCATATCCCGTATCTCAAAGAAAACTACACTACCGTTAGAAGACGCCAACACATTTAAAGATAACATGGAACGTAAAATTGAGATTAACCTGAAAAAATTGCACTCTATTTCAGTGTCCATGCTCAGGCCTGCTGTCGCGTCTGCAGTGACTTCCAGAGTCATACACACTTGGTGTGAGGACCTGGAGAAAAATCTCACACCAATCTGGCGTCAAAAGTAGTGAGCTAATAAAATCTCCAAGAAATTTAACATGCAGAAAGACCGTGTTTCTAACACCGCAGAGGATCCACAAGTTACGAGAAGATGTCCTTCACATCAGAAGTCTTCCTTGGGTTAATGAGGACATTAGGACTGATGTCGGCAGCATTAGAAACACTAGCATATGGAAGATTTCATATGAGAGCAATACAGCAATGTTTCCTAGACCAGTGGGACAAAAATACTTATCAGCAGGATCAACTTTTACGCCTCAACTAACAAGCCAGAAAAGATTTACTCTGGTGGTTGCAAATAAAAAATCTGGCATTCAGCAAACATCTGAGGATGATAAAACCTGTCATACATACTACAGACGCATGCAAATCAGGTTGGGGAGCCGTGTGCGCAGGTCAATGGACACAGGGCACATGGGAACATCAAAAAACTTTTAGAGATGCAAGTGGTCCTATTAGCCTGTTGCCACTTTCAAGATACAGTTCAAGATCATCATTTAGTTATCCATTCGGACAACAAGGCTGTAGTGGCTTACGTAAACCACCAAGGCGACATGCGGAGCAAAAGCTTAATGTCCCTTACCAAGCAGCTGTTAACTTGGGCAGAGAAACAAGTTCTCAGTATCACAGCAACGTACGTAGCAGGAAAAGACAACATACAGGCCGACTTTCTCAGCAGGACGACCTTAGACCCAGGAGAATGGGAACTAGATCAAGTTCTATTCCATCGCATAACCACAAAATGGGGAACACTGCAGATAGACCTAATGGCGACCAGTTCCAATGCCAAGCTGAAAAACTATCTGTCCAGGTACAAAGAAATAGGAGCTCAGGACACAGACGCCCTTACAGCTCCTTGGCAGTTCAATCTCGCCTATGTGTTTCCCCCATTTCCATTGATTCCTCGCTTATTGAGAAGGATTTCACAAGAAAAAGGGACCGTTCACGATCCTTTCCTTCTGGCCAAGGAGACCGTGGTTCTCCCTGGTACTTCGTTTAGCAGTAGATGGACCATGGAAGCTGCCTGTGTATCCAGGGATGGTAAAGCAGGGTCAGATAAATCATCCGGACCCGCACAGCCTGAGACTGACGGCATGGCTACTGAGAGCCACCTACTGAAGAAGAGAGGCTTCTCAAGCAAGGTAATTACCACTATGCTTAAATGTCGTTAACCTGCAACTGTTATGGTGTATCATAGAGTATGAGGCATATTTGTACATTGGTGCCATCTTGACAAAATGTCTCCAAACAATCCTTCAATCAGTCAAATCCTTGACTTTCTCCAGGGAGGACTTGATAAAGGACTGGCAGTTAATTCCCTTAAAGTGCAAGTCTCTGCTCTTACCGCCATGCTAGATCGAGATCTGGCGATTGACAGATATATTAGAAGATAAATTCAGGCAGCTATTAGAATTATGCCTACTTCTAAACGGCCCATTGCTCCCTGGGATCTTAATTTAGTACTTAACACTTTGTCAAAAGCACCTTTTGAACCTCTACAAGAGTCCTTTCTCAAATATCTGACCTGGAAAGTGGTATTCTTAGTAGCAGTGACCTCTGCTAGAAGGGTTTCGGAATTGTAAGCCTTATGGGCAGAAGAGCCCTACACCAATTTCTTTGAGGACAGGGTAGTACTAAGAGCGAACCCTGATTCCTACCCAAGGTTGTGTCAACCTTCCATATTAATCAAGAAATAGTCTTGCCAGCTCTCTGCCTAAATCCTAGAAACACCAAGGAGCGGCAGTTGCAGTCATTAGACTTAGTCCGGGCACTAAGAATTTATATAGACCGAACAATAACATTAGAAAATCTAAAATTGTATTCATCCTCATGGAGGGCAAGAAACAAAGGGCACACCGCATCCAAGGCCACCTTGGCTAGATGGATCAAGCTGTGTATTTCAAAAGCCTATAAGCTGAACAACCAATAAGTCCCAACGGGAATTAAAGCTCACTCCATCAGAGCAGTAGCAGCAACTTGGGCGGAGAAACAATCAGCTTCCATTTTGGATCTGTGTAAGGCAGCCGGCTGGGCGTCCGCTCACACCTTTACAAAGCACTACAGACTGAATCTGCACACGGCAGCGGATGCAGGATTCGGGCGGAAAGTGCTTTCATCTGTGCTTTAAGGTAACGAATAGTATCGGTTTGACCCCCCCTTATTTCAAAGTGACCTGCTCAGGTAGTTCCCATTGTATGTGCTGCCAGGGAGGAGGAAGAGAAAACAAGGTGTTATTACCTGATAATATCCTTTCTTCGACTCCTCCATGGCAGCACATACTACCCGGCCCTAAATATGTTAGGGGTTTAATTGTTGTCTAATACCTATTTTTCTATATACTTTATAGCTTTGTGGAATCGGAAGACACCGGAGAGAGGAAAGGGAGGACCTTTTATGGGGGTTCCGGGTCTTCTTATTTCCTGTCCTGGCCCAGGAGGTGGGAAGGGATATACCCATTGTATGTGCTGCCATGGAGGAGTCGAGGAAAGGATATTATCCGGTAATAATACCTTGTATTTATCCCAAGCATGTTTAAACTGTTATGCTTTGTTAGCCTCAACCACCTCAGATGGAAGGATATTCCACTTATCTATCACCCTTGCAGTGAAATAATTTTTCTGCACATTTCTTCTGAATCTACCACCCTCCAGTTTATATTCATGTACTCGTGTTCTATTACACCTTTGAAAAATGCCACCCTCCTCTAGTCGGCCTTTCTTGGTCCTTTCATGTCCCTTGACATGCACTTAAGAATGCCTGTGGATATGTATCTTCTTAAGTTGATAAAGAACGAATGTACTTGGCAAACCGCGCCCTGTCTACCCCATTTAAATGCCTCCCCACACTCACTTTTCTAAACTTCCTTCTTAAATTTTCCTGGCACGCCCCTTCTTACTTATCTCATTAAGAACGGCTTTGTAAGTCTGCATTAATTGAATTAGCAGCAGCTTCTTAATTGTGAATCCGGTCCTTTGGCTTACATTTCATATGTTAGCCTCTGATATGGGGGCTACCATATGGAATTGGTGATCCACAACCCTGCATGTAGGAGAGAAGGGTACTCCCCTGCTCTCCTACATGCAGATTGGGGCTCAGCCACCTGGACCCTACCTTAAAACTCTTCTGTGAGGAATACGGAATTATACATAAGGGCTTAGCCAAGCCCTTACTGTACAATTTAGATGCCTCTGCCCACCCCCATGCTTATCTCCTACGCATGGGGGGGTGGCCAGATATCCACATGGAGCGTAGTACTTATGTGTGAACCCAGGCCTATGTTCCTAGTATGTGTTATGTCAGAACTAGAGAGTGCATTCGTTTTCATGATTGCCAAGAGGGAAACAGGGGTTCCCTAGCAGAAGTGTTGTAGTTGGTTCTTCAGAAAAGATTTCAAGATAAAATTTCACCCTAGACAGGTGCCAAAGAAGGCAGCTCATATAGAGGAAAGGTAATTACCCGCGAGTGAACTCCTCCAGGCTTATTTTGTGCTTTATAATATATAAAAGATTGGGGATAAAGGGGAGAGGAAAATGCAAACAAACCGCACAGATCAAAAATTATGTATTGCATACACTGCCCTCTATCACAGAGGTGCTACTTCCGGAGTAGATATGACAATTAGATGATGGAAAAAGAGGGGGAGAGGAGAAGATTCCTTTTCATGAGGTGCACTGTGAACACCCACACTAATGAGCAGTTTGCCATGAATCATAAGTATAGAAGAGAATATACAGTTTATCCAGAAAGTATCCTCATCCTTCTTGATCTGTCAGCTGCTGACACCATTGACCATCCTCCTCTACTTCAAACCCACCGTTCTTTTGGTCTCACTGACACTGCTCTCTCCTGGTTTTCCTCCTCTCTCTCTGACCACACCTTCTCTGTTTCCACCTGTTGGTGTCCCCCAGGACTCTCTCCTTGGCCTGCTCCTCTTCTCCTTCTACACCTCCTCGTTGGGTAACCTCATCAGCACCTTTGGTTTCAACTACCACCTCTACGCTGATGACACTCATCTCCTCCCCTGACCTCAACCCCTCACCTCTGTCTAAGATTTCTGAGTGCCTTGCATCCCTATCCACATGGATGGCTAAACACTTCCCCAAGCTGAATAGGGACAAAACGGAAATTGTTTTTCCTCCCCCTAGTATCCCCCCCCCTTCCATCATGATAACTATTGGTGAAACCTCTGTCTCCTCATCCCCTCAAGTTCGCTGCCTGGGTGTCATCCTTGACTCCTCACTTTCCTTTATACCACACATCCGTGCCTTCTCTCATTCTTGTCGTTTCCACCTACGCAACATTGCATGCATCCGTCCCTTCCTCACCAATGAAGCTACTGAAACCATCATCCATTCTTTAGTCATATTACACCTCGACTACTGTAACCTCTTCCTTATATGTCTCCCACTCACCTGTCTTGTCCCCCTTCAATCTATACTCAAAGCTGCTTCCAGGCTCATTTTCTACTTGTGCCGCTCTACCTCGGCCTCTCCTTTATGTCAAACCCTCCACTGGCTTCCTGTCTCTTTCAGACCTCTCTTTAAACTCCTTTATCCTAGCCTTTAAGGCCATCTCCTCATCCACTGTTCTCTACCTCTCCTCCTTCATCAACATGCACGCCCTCTCCGTTCTGCTAACCAGCGCTGTCTGACCTCTTTACTGATCACCACATCTCATGCCTGTATCCAGGACTTCTCCCGTGCTGCACCTCTGCACTGGAATGACCTCCCTTCTTCAGTCAGACTCTCCCCCCTACATTGCAGGTCTTCAAGCATTCACTCAAAATGCACCTGTTCAGGCTAGCCTACCCCCTCCTCCAATTAACATACTCACTGCATCCTTCATCTATCCCTTCTCTTCCTTCCCCCTCTCCTCTGCTCACACCAGCACTCCACTTCCTTCCCCCTCCTTATGTCTTCTGTAAGTACTTCCCTCCCACATAGTATGTTAGCTCACATGAGCAGGGCCCTCCATCCTACTGTTGTTCCTTCCTCCACCACTCCCCCCTCACTTCGTACCCTCTTATCCCCCTCTGCTACCCTTTTACCCCATTCCCACCTGGTGGCTCTCTCTCAACCTCGCCTGCTCTCTGATCTTCCAAGCTTGACACCTCACATTTTGCCTTGTGTTCTGTGCTTGCTTTTTGTTTTTTTAATTGTATATTTGTAATATTTTTATTTTGTATTTTAATATATACTATGTTGTCCATCCCTACCCTGTATGTCTGTACTGTATTTTGTACGGCGCCTTATAAACGTTAATAATAATATTATTCACAGCGCTTCACTTTTTCCACATTTTGTAATGTTACAGCCTTATTCCAAAATGGAATAAATACATTTTTTCCCTCAAAATTCTACACACAGTACCACATAATGGCCCGGATCCAGAACTACGGCCGCCTTCCACAGTCGGCCGTAATTTGCTGAAAGATTGCTACTGCACATGCATAGTAGCTATTGTACGTAATCAACGTATCGTTTTGATACGTAGATTGCGTATATGCGGTCTTTATGCGCAGTAACTATCTTTCAGCAAATTACGTCCGTCCGTAGAAGACGGCCGTGGTTCTGGATCCGGGCCAATGACAATGTGAAAACGTTTTTGGGAGATTTTTGCTAATTTATTAAAAATAAAAAGAAACAAGAAATCACTTGTACATAAGTATTCACAGCCTTTGCCATGAAGCTCAAAATTGAGCTCAGATGCCATCCTGTTTCCACTGATCATCCTTGAGATGTTCCTACAGCTTAATTGGAGTCCACCTGTGGTAAATTCTGTTGATTGGACATGACTTAGAAAGGCACTCACTTGTCTATATAAGGTCCCACACTTGACAGTGCATGTAAGAGCAGAATCCAAGCATGAAGTCAAAGGAATTGTCTGTAGACCTCCGACAAAATTGTCTCGAAGCACAAATCTGAGAAAGGGTATAATAAAAATCTGTTGCTTTGAAGGTCCCAATGAGCACAGTGGCCTCCATCATCCGTAAATGGAAGTAGTTCGGAGCAACCAGGACTCTTCCTAGTGCTGGCCGGATGTCTAAACTGAGCGATCGGGGGGAAATGGGCTGAGGTGATCAAGAGCCCGATGGTCACTCTGTCAGAGCTACAGCATTTCTCTGTGGAGAGAGGAGAACCTCCCAGAAGAAAAACCATCTCTGCAGCAATCCACCAATCAGACCTGTTTGGTAGAGTGGCCAGACGGAGGCCACTCCTTAGTAGAAAGCACATGGCAGCCCGTCTGGAGTTTGCCAAAATGAACCTGAAGGACTCTCAGACCATGAAAAACAAAATTCTCTGGTCTAATGAGACAAAGATTGAATTCTTTGGCATGAATGGCAGGCGTTATGTTTGGAAGAAACCAGTCACCGCTCATCACCAGGCCAATACCATCCCTACAGTGAAGCATGGTGGCAGCAGCATCATGTTGTGGGGATGTTTTTTAGTAGCAGGAGCTGGGAGACTAGTCAGGATAGAGGGAAAGATGAATGCAGCAATGTACAGAGACATCCTGGATGAAAACATGCTCCAGAGCGCTCTTGA
>WWET01003243.1:1949-21078 GCA_011038615.1 Limnodynastes dumerilii | reverse complement strand
CTATCCCTTCTATATTCCAGCCCCTTTTCTCTGCACTCTAATCTCCGCTATCCCCATCTCTCTAGCTCTCTAATTGTCACTGATTGATTGAGATTTCTGATCTGCCTATGAACAGCATAGTATAACTGTTCATAGGTGGATCATAGATGTCAATCAGTGACAATCCTGCTATTGCACGCCACAATCCCTGCAGTATAGGGCTGGCTTTCACTACTATTTCCATAAAGGCAGCCAGCATTTCTAAATTAATAAAAATAGAAAAAGGATAAATGTAATAAAAAAAAAAAACAGCAACAGTGCAGACCCGTCATACACTCCATACATACACATACACACACAGTGCAACCCAGATAGATAGATAGATAGATAGATAGATAGATATAGATAGATATACAAAAACTGCACTTCAGATACACACAGAGCACACACACACTTGTACTTGCTACAGTTACAGATTCTGCATTCAGCAGCCCCACGGAGTCAGGAAAGGAGGAATCAGTTACAGTTACCAGGAGGCTGCCTCCACCCCACTCGGCAAAAGGCAGCCTTGCAATTGACTGCCTGTTTGTCTGTAGCAATGGCTGGGACTGCCCCCAGGCAACTGTTAGACGATCTCTTCTTTCCTCTCTCCTGGCTGCAGCCTTCAGGTGCTAAATATTCAGCAGCTGCTGCGTCTCCCCCATTAACCCAATTCTGATCCTGTACCGCGGAGGCCTCTCTGGGAAAGTGTGTTACTGAGACAGGCCTCTGCAGTACATGACCTGCACTGAGCCAATGCACGGGACGCAGCAGCTCTGATCTGCTAACATAAAAAAAAATTACGTGCTGTCCTGATGAGGCGGCCTCCGTGTGGCCTCATCAGGGTACTCATCAGGTTCCCGGTAAGGCCTATTGCCAATCCGCTCCTGCTATAAATGTTACCAAATGAGAAGTTTCTTCATGGGAGTGTCTTGGAGATGAGGGCAGTATGTGATATCCAGATTAATACATGAAGCACTACTATGAAGCTGAAAGGGTAGGCTTAGATAGCAGATAGAAGAGTATCTACATTTGTATCAAGTACATGCCGGGGAATGGGTGTGTTACACAAATATGTCGCTCATATTTAGATGTCTGGCTCTTATAAGATCCATTAGCCACATCTACTACACAAAGGTAAAATAATTTGCTGTCATTTTCAAGGAGATCCCAATAATGCTATGTGCTTGCTTTTTTTTTTTTATCCTTTTTGATTTGGGATAACGGAACCTTAAATAATGCAAGGACTTTACCCTAAAGGTTTTTTGTATGGCTTTCCAGTGCAGTAATTATTCTAGAAACTGATGCTGCACTGACCAGCTCACCTCTGATAGTAGACTTGCGAGCCTACCATGCAACTCTTATTGCAAAATTTTACAACATGTCAGTAAATTGAAGGTTTGTTTTTTGGGATGGGTCGATTTATTTATTAAAATCCAGTAATATAGACATTAGAAGTTGTAAAGCAAACTTCGTGACAACAGAGAAGAAAGGAATGCCATGGAAAATTGGGAGCTCTCACTCACTATTTGAAGCTTGATAGTTTATGGCAGTGCAATGTCTTTCTTCAACAAATCACTTACAGATACAGAAGATTAAGAGCATCAGGATTTTAGCAAAATAAACGGAATTCATTGTGAAAAGCTGCAGTTGAAATGGGTCCCTAATAGTTTGCAAAGAAAAACTTGGATATGCATATTCTAACAGCTACTTTGATCTTTCCTGGGATTTATAATAGTGAAACCTGACAATGGGCCGGATCCTGAACGTACGAAAGGGGACTTACGCATGCACAGATGTTCTGTCTCAGAGCATCTGTGCATGCTCGCGCTAGATGTTCAGACTGCGGGCCGTATGCAGAGCGCGTATATGCAATCAACGTTTCAAAAAGAAACGTAGATGGCGTTACAAAATTATTGCGCATGCGCAATAACAAATATCGGAAAACTCCGGGCGCATATGCAATGCGCCCAGAGCTCTGCATACGGCCCTGCATAACTAAGTTACGTACGTCAGTAAGTACGCAGAAGGGGCTGACCCTTTATTTACGATGGACATTTCCCTGCCATACAGGTGGGGATAGACATTTAAATGAGGGGGCAGGGAAGCCCCGTTAAACCTAAGTCTATGTACATATGGACCTAGTCATAAAAGTTAAGGTAGCTATCTGGACACGTAAGTTACCACCGACTACCATGCACTCCCCGCTGTGGCCGTTTAACTACGGACCCCCACATGCACGTAAAGCGTGCTGGGGTCTGGATCTGGCACCATGTCTCTAGCATTTTAAAGAGCTGGCTTAGAGCAAAGAGTACTATAAGCCCTGTCCAGGAAACCATTCCAGAGTCAAATGTGACTTCTTTCCTGTACATAGACTGTTTTTGTGCAGTTTCTTCTCTAGGTCGTGTTGCTCTTTTAGGGTCTCATCCTCAGCTCATTAAGAGTGACCGCTTTTTGAGAGCAACAGTATATTGGGTCGGTTCCTGAATGGGTGAATTGGTGCAGTGCAATCCCCCCTGCTTCTTACTCTCTCCAGTTCCCGTAGAGAGTAAGAAGCAGGGGGAGGGGGGCTTACGCTGTACCAGTTCACTCCGCTCTTTTTTTTTCGTTCATGGTTGGGGATGCAGAGGGCATATATCAATACCCTGCCCTCTGTGCCCCCAGATATGCCAGAAGAAGTGGGGGTGAATTTGTGCAGCAGGAACCCCTGCCCCCCCTCCTGCTTTTTGCTCTCCCAGAGAGAGTTATGGGAACTGTAACTAGTATTTCCTAGTCGGATTTTTTTAGCATGTTGGAATTTTGAGTGTCCGTAGTATTTACTTGTCGGGATTTTGGTGTTAGAGAAATTGCTGTTGGAATTTTTTCCGACGGGACTTCTTTGCGGAAATATGGCTACCATCGGTTTTAGCATGTCACTCTCATTTGCACTGCTGCTGAAGTTATTGCTCACCAGAGAGCTTTAACCATGCTGCTTCCACCTCAGTGCTGCAGGACACATTCCACCGGGAAGTTTTGAGTTTATTTTTTTTTTTGCATTTTTTTTTTTATCTCCTGCATGCTGCCAACTCTTGCATTGCTATGGGGTCTGTCAGTGATATTTATGCTATTCAGACATCAGAAACCACTTGCATGCAACAGCTCCTGCACAGCTATCAGATGCCATATTCTGTTCCATGTGCTCTGTTTTGACTCCTCTGCATACTTATTTCTTTCATCCTTTAGGATATTACACTTCTTTGTCACTTCCATTGCAGCTAGAACATGGAAATTTCAACAAGTGAGCTATATATATTCTTTGTATATGCACCCTTTGCCCTCTCTGTTCCAAGTATTTTATTCAAGCATATTTGTATTCCACAAATAACCATCTATAAGGACCACAACTTGCATGTCTCACAAAGCAAAATCCATCCAGCTTTCTGATAAAAAAAATCGGGGGTGTATTACGCTCCATGCCTCCTAGCATAGTAGTATACATATCAATGCATATTAATTAAGTGTCATGATTGACAATGACCACAGTAGATAGGAAATATAATCCATTGGTCAGTAGTCTGTTGTAAACTGTCCTCTGCTTCAACAAAAAAATTTAAGCTTCAAGGGGCGTGTCCTGACTCAAGAGGTGAACAGACACATGTGAAGAGTACTTCATTCCAAGTGCCAGATTAACGGAATTAATGTACCCTAAACTCATTTCTACCACCTCCCAAGGCTTCCTCCGGGACCTTCACACAGTGGGGTGACCCATGGTGGCCCTGTCGTGCATGTGCAGGGCCCCTCATGATCGGACATTGGATCTTACCGCTGAGACCATAGGTGGTGGGATAGGAGGAAGAGGAACTGGACCTAATCAGCTGCCGGCAATACAGCCACAGAGATCTCTCTGGACCCTTAGGATCTGTAGCACATTCTTTACTCCAGCTCTCTACTATACAGCCTGTATTGAGGTAGCAGTTGGGCTGTTATCACACAAGTCCCCCCTGGCAGCCCTGATCTCCAAACACCCAGCAACAAACATCACCAACAGGGACACTGCACTGCTGTGGATAAGGGGCACAGATTTGGGGCAATCTGTTACTGGGCTGCTGATCTGCCTGTTCTCTCTCTATTTTCCCCATATATCATATCAAATTGCCAGCTGGTGCACTATAGTATATAGTCAATAGGTGATGCGTATTAGCCACCACAGTAGGGCACCAAAGCTCCACCTTCAAGCCTTCTTGTGTTGCCAATTTTTCACAGCTACCCTTTCAGCTAGTGAAGACGCTACCTATGTTAATCTATTAACTATTTCTGCGACTTATCTTCACGTAACCTTAACATCTACCACACCGCCATGAATCCCATGGCGGTGAATCCCATCTGATATGGCATAAATTTCTCCTCTAGGGGGATCATGAACCCAGGAGGCCACATATCATAATTATAGAATTCTTATATATCCTAGCATGGGCTGAAACTCTACTCTACAAATTCACTCCTACCTTTCCTCGCAAGTAATAGATTGGAAAACGCAGCACTGCTAAGAAATCCCCAGCCAAGTGGCACCACTCCACAACTCAAGCCTCTGTACTTCAATACCTCTCTCCAACCTCGGAGCAATTTAAAAGTACAGACCTCCTTTCATCTTTTCAAGACACATCCACCATGGAGGCGACTCTTCCACATGGAAATCAGAACATCCCTCCCGGAGGTGTAGGTGAGATCCTTCGCCGTCTAGACTTTTTACCAACCAAGCAGGGCATCCAAGACTTAAAGACATGCCTCCTAGAGAGACTGCACAGTCAAGCCGTCTCCCTGCGCTCTGATCTCACACAAATCACTTCGAGTCATGCAGGTTGATGTCAGATCGAATCTATCACGCATATATAGCACACGCTTTTGGAACAGTCAGACACCATCAAGCAACTACAGAGATATATGGAGGACTTAGATGATAAGGGACATCGTAACAACCTATGGGTACACAGCCTCCCAGAAGACATCCCAGCTCAAGGATGTCCTCACCAGACTCTTCAACACAGTCCTGAATGCCCCCTTGAACAATGTAATCTTATTTGACTGTGCTCACCATGCCTTGAAACCAAGTCACTCAACACAGGATCGCCCCTGAGATGTCATTTGCAGACTGCACTATTTCAAAACTAAGGAGATTCTGCATAAAAATAGGTGATATAATGAAGAAGTTTGATGGATATCCAGATTATTCACTACCTTTCCTGGAGTGCCCTGCAACAGAGGCGTCTTCTTCACCAACTTACTACGTACTTAAGATAGAAAGACATTAGTGACCGCTGGGGATTTCCATTCTTTGACCAGGCAACACATGCTGGTAAAACAGCACTCTACACTCGCTGACGGAATCGCCGACTTTTGCGATACACTGGCTTTGCCACTCATTGCTCTACCGGTCTGGGCAAACTACTGAAGTCAACGTCTTTCTGTCCAAGCTCCTCGCTCCATGGAATGGCTACCAGTCCGCAGACAGAAGAGGAAAACTCATCCATTATCGAGGCTTTCTCTTGCAGACCCGACCTACCATGAACTGTGTAATAAAAACACACCCACCTACCATGACAGTTAAAACTTTTTGCATCCTCGATGCAAGACACCAAGACACCCTCATTCTACATTGTTCCTCCCCTCCCTCTTTCCAGATGATATTCTATGCTGTGATCTCCTGTACCCCTAGACACATGAGTCAATCAGCTTCCTCCTCAAACATGCTCACCCTCCATGATGGTAACCTCCAAAAGTCATTTAAAATTCATCTCCTTTAACGTCAAGGGTCTTAACACACCTGAGAAGTGATTACACCTTTTCCAAACCCTACACAGAGATAAAACAGATGTAGATTTTATACACTAGACACACTTATCCCACTGTGTTTTGTAACAACTATTCAGCCAGCAAATGAAAGGGGGTGGCAATTCTTCTATCTAAGCACATTCCCTTTACTCTATCTAGATGTATGATGTTAGGTGATGGAAAGGGAATCTTAGTAAATCTTAGAATCTTAACAGGGAAAATATTCAACCAAATTTTTACTTTTATCAGTCTCCCAAACCAAGGGCAGACTAAATAAGCACTGAGAGGGCACAATATTAGCAGATGGAGACCTGAACTGGACCCTTGATCCTCGTCTGGATTTCTCTAGATCCACCGCCGGGACTCCCGGCAGGTAAGACAGGTCCTCCACGAGCTGGTAGACACTTGGCGTATCCTCCATCCCCGCATTAGAGACTATAACTTGTTTTCTCATCTGGCACAGATGTACTACAGATTAGATTATTTCTTGGGGGATCACAACTACCTCCCCTCACTTATAGACTCCTTAGTGTAGTCGATCACCTGGTCCGACCATGCCCCTATTTATCTTACACTAACATTACATCACCCACAACCTAAAAATTGGAAGTGGAAGCCGATTTAACCTTTTTCTTTAAGAGCCCTACTGTAAGATCCAACTGGAAGCGGCCATAGCTGATTACTTGTTCTTCAATGACACCCCAGAGATCTCGAGGTTGACATTGTGGGAAGTACACAAACGTGTTATAAGAGATAAAGCCATACAATTGGGCTCCTACCTCAAAATGACAATCAGAGAGCGATATTGCGTCAAAAAAATAAAGACCTTAGAAACTACACACAAACATTCTTTAGATCCTAAATTCCTAGAGCAACTCACAGAGATGAGACTGGCGCTATCTCAACTGTTAAATGATTAACATAAATGAGAATGGGCACTCCGCAGATGTAAGAGCCGATACTTCTTGCATGGGAAAATGTTAGCCAGAGCATTATGCACTCAATGATCCCAAACTCATATTTACCAAATTAAGGCCTGCTCTGGCTCTCTTGTCCACTCTATCACCTACATTGGCAAGGCTTTCTTGGAATATTATCAAGCCCTCTATAATCTTTCACGACCACTCTCCGACACATATGAAGAAATACAAACCTACCTTAGCCGTTCTAATTTCTCCACTCTGACATTAGAAGCTAGGGAAGACATTAAAGCCCCCTTTTGAAAACGCTCTTAAGTTGAGCCAGATTGGTAAAATCCCTGGCCCAGATGGATTTCCCGCCACTTACTACAAATCATTTCAGGAAAAGTCAATCCATTTGATGCTTTCAGCTTTCAATGACACTGCTTTCCATCACCACTTCCCTGATCAAGCCCTGACAGCACATATTTCTGTAATCCGCAAAGAAGGCAAAGACCCCTCCATGTGTTCTAGCTCTATGCCAATTTCTTTACTTAATGTTGATCTTAAATTCTATACAAATATTATAGCTAACAGACTCACATCCCTCCTCCCAGACTTGATTCATGATGATTATGTGGGCTTTGTCATGGGAAAAGAGCACGAGATAACATGGCAAAGGCTATAAACTTGATACACCAAATCTCTAAACAAGGCCTCCCCAATATTCTGCTCTCAACCAATGCAGAAAAGGCCTTTGAAAGAATAGATTGGCTGTTCATGAAGGGGCTCTTGGAACATTCAGGGATGGGCCCAACCTGCTTAAGCCAGATCAACGCGTTGTAAACTCATCCCACGGCGGAAGTCAAAATAAAAGGTAGCCTGTCTAACTCGTTACACATAATGGGCCTCATTCATTAAGCTCGATTTGAGCTAAATCGCCTCAAATCACGTGATTTGAGCTTAAAAAATTGCTGATCAGTATTCATTAAGCTCAAAATCGCGTGATTTGAGTGCGATTTCAAATCGCCATGGCAAACATCGCTGGACATAAATCGTCCAGATGTTTGCCAAAAACAACCCGCCCTATTCACTAAAGGCGATTTGAACAAATCGCCTTTAGTGTGATTTGAAATCACCAAAAACTCTGTGTATATAGTATACTATATATATATACTGTGTAATGATCTCTGTGTATATAGTATACTATATATATATACTGTGTAATGATCTCTGTGTATATAGTATACTATATATATATACTGTGTAATGATCTCTGTGTATATAGTATACTATATATATATACTGTGTAATGATCTCTGTGTATATAGTATACTATATATATATACTGTGTAATGATCTCTGTGTATATAGTATACTATATATATATACTGTGTAATGATCTCTGTGTATATAGTATACTATATATATATACTGTGTAATGATCTCTGTGTATATAGTATACTATATATATATACTGTGTAATGATCTCTGTGTATATAGTATACTATATATATATACTGTGTAATGATCTCTGTGTATATAGTATACTATATATATATACTGTGTAATGATCTCTGTGTATATAGTATACTATATATATATACTGTGTAATGATCTCTGTGTATATAGTATACTATATATATATACTGTGTAATGATCTCTGTGTATATAGTATACTATATATATATACTGTGTAATGATCTCTGTGTATATAGTATACTATATATATATACTGTGTAATGATCTCTGTGTATATAGTATACTATATATATATACTGTGTAATGATCTCTGTGTATATAGTATACTATATATATATACTGTGTAATGATCTCTGTGTATATAGTATACTATATATATATACTGTGTAATGATCTCTGTGTATATAGTATACTATATATATATACTGTGTAATGATCTCTGTGTATATAGTATACTATATATATATACTGTGTAATGATCTCTGTGTATATAGTATACTATATATATATACTGTGTAATGATCTCTGTGTATATAGTATACTATATATATATACTGTGTAATGATCTCTGTGTATATAGTATACTATATATATATACTGTATAATGATCTCTGTGTATATAGTATACTAGTGTTGCTAGGCACAGGAAGGGACTTGATCACGCAATTTGCGGCATCAAGCCCCGTCCCGACCCCGATTTCAAGTAAAAACGGGTCAGTATGAGCCAGGGGCGGAGCCTAATGACGTGATTTGCATAACCTGCGTCATTAAGCCCCGCCCCTGTATGCGTCGCAAGCTTCTCTCCAGGATCTCCCGGAGGGAAGCTGCCAAAAGTTGGCAACCATGATTTTATTACAACACACACTGCATACATTACACTTAGAATAGGAGAGATGACCACCGGAGGTAAGTGCACACGGTAGAGAATATTTATTTTTTACATACATACTTAGTGTAAAGGGTTAATGTATGTTTATTGCTGAATGTACTGTTTTTTTTTAACACACAGTACACACAGCCACGCATGGTTAGAAGCCTAACCATGCTGCTGCTGATATTATTACAAGGCTAATCAATCCTGAGCCTTGTAGTTCTATCAGCACAGCATGGCTAAGGCTTTCAGCCATGCTGCACTTAGGTTTATTTACAATCTCACACGACTTGCTTCGATTTATTAAAGGGCTAATCGCGGTGGTTTTCTATTGAAAATCACCGCGATTTAGCTCTTTACAAATCGCACAACATTGCTTGAGATTGGAAAAATCGCTGCAAAATCGCCGCGATGTAATGCGATAAAAAAATCACCCTTAATGAATGAGGCCCCATGAACGATACTAAGCAGGGCTGCCCACTCTCCCCTTTATTATTTGCACACTCCATGGAGGCACTGGCTAGCACTGTTAGCCTCAACTCAGATATTGCCGGTGTTCGTATTGGACATAAAGAATACAAAATGGCAGACTATCTCCTCACTTTTCTCTCAAACCCTGTAACTTCCTTCCCCCCAACTAATGCAGGAGTTTGAAACAGTCGGCCGCCTTTCCAACTTCAAAATCAATTATAATTAATCAGTTGCTAAAGCTTTACAAACCCCCACACTACACTAGAGGGTTTGATATCTTCTTTTCCCTTCAAGTGGAACTCATTGAAATGATGTCACCTAGGCGTCAGTTTAGGTGTCATTACCTCAGCAGATAATAAACATGATGGTTTTGTAGGAACATGGTTAAGAGTTACAGCTTAAGGGCCGTATGCAGAACTCCGGCCGCATTGCATTTGTGGCCGGAGTTTTCAGCAATGTTGCGTATACGCAATCTACGTTGCAAGAAGTAACGTAGATTACATAACAAAATTACTGCGCATGCGCAGTAACACATTGCTGAAAACTCCGGCCGCAAATACAATGTGGCCGGAGTTCTGCATACGGCCCTAAGTGAGCTCTGACTACCATACTTGGTGCCAACCTACCTCAATGACCACGCAGCAGACAAAATAATAAAAATAACATCAGCTACTTAATATCAAGCCTTGCTACTATTCATTTTATTATTGGTACATAGCCTGGATTTCCCCTCCCCCACCCGCACCCCCATCTTACCAACTTTACCACCCACCTATCTCCATATGCAAAGCTGTAACCATTCATTCCTGGATGCAGGTCAACAAGCCTCATTAGATTGGATACAATCTTTTTGAACCTAGAATGCTTTTTTAGAATATAAACAGATTTTCCATGATTCTACTTCTTTGAGTTCACTTTTGTAATCTGTGTTTGTAGATATACTTGTATCAATGCTGTAATCATTTATAATGTCTGTAAACTTTGTTACAGTTTTGACAAAACTAAATAAAGAATAATAAAAAATAAATGAAAGCTTTCTTTTCTTGCCCAGAGTCAAAGATGTACAACATGACTGGTCCATTGTGTTATATATAGCGCTTGTCCTTATGTATCAATCCCCAATGTCCTATAGAGCGTAAGCAGGGTCCTGTTACCCACCCAGTCTGTCTGTTACCGCCCAGTCTTGTTATAATTATTGTTAAAATTGTAAAGAGCTATGTAATCTGATGGAGTGTATAAAAACATGTTAATAAATGATAAATAAATTCTACCAACTGAATTTCCAGTAAAAGATCCTCCCACCTTGGCCATTTGTCAGGACAAAGGTACCATCACATAGGTGGTGCTCAGTCCTCTGAAATTGGTTGGAAGTATATATTAGGCACTCATTTGTATGGCTATTATGAATGATTTATGTCTTGTAAACAAAATCATGTTCAGATCATATTTTTTCTTATTGTGTATTTTTTTTGTGTGATGCTTTTAGTTGGTTTTCGGTAGAAGCGCAATGCACAACTATCTATCTAGTTTGTTCATCTGTTTTTGTGTGTTTTTATGTTCCTATTAAGTGTGTGAAGACACTTTGGAGTAGATCCAGAACTACGTGTGCAATACGCACGCGTATGTTCTATACACTCCCCTAGGCACACCCCTTGAATGTACGTATTTCACCGAGTTCCGCTTCCCAAACCCTACCTTAACTTTTTTTCGTGTTACAGGGTACGTCCACTACCGGACGTATAGACTACGTGAACGTACGCCGCTTAGCACGCCCATACTGTACACTTTACATACAAACCTCCACCTACTTCACGTAAATCGAACGTATTGTTGACTCACGTAAAATTGGCACACCCACAGGTAAGTACTTACGTGACAAATACGTGAATGGCCCATACGTTCACAATTACGCTACGCTAATGAGCATATTTTCTATGAAATAGGCGATTTTACGTCTCCGCCACGCGTAAATTCGCTCCGGTGCGTTGTTCTGGATCAGGCCCTTTGTTTCTAAACAAATGTCATAACTAAACTTTCTTGCTTCACTTTATTGTGTTTCTGTGATATTTTTATAGTCATATTGTATTTAATATATACTGTGCTGTCCATCCCTACCCTGTATTTCTGTACCGTATTTTGTTGTATTTTGTGCGGCACTGCGGACACCTTGTGGCACCTTATAAATAAACTATAATAATAACTTCTATTGCATTAGCTGTATGTTGCAGCTTCCTCTGAAATATTTAAAACGTCTGCATTCATTTTCATTTGCTACTTTATATTATGCCTATTGTATTTAAGAAGAAAGGAGAAAAGTTAGAACTGTAGAGAGATTAGAAAGATTTTCCTTTCTATGGGCCCATGCTTAATCTAATGTCTGACTTCCCAAGAGCCCTCTAGAGAAAGTAAGTATGGAAAAAGTGTTCCACTATTCATGTCATTTGGATATATGTGGTTGGTACCTACCTACATTCCCCAAACACTGGATTCTGACAGCAGAATATATTGCATAGGTAAGACTGGGATAAAGCATTAATGCATCAAAAAACATTAAGCAGGAAAGAGCAGGGGAAAAATTCAGTGTGTACCTGGACATTAGGGTAACAAGTGAGAATGAAAGATGACAATGACATGGGGATAAGACCAAAAAGACCAGGTTTGATTTATGATTTATAAGTATGCAAATGTGGTAGTAGCTTAATAATTTTGTGTTTTAAAATAAATATATATTTTTATTTTTTTATAAAAAGTTATAAAGTACCATTTGGTTAGAAAATAAAAAATAGACAATGTCTAGAATGGTATATAATGCATGCTAAGACTGAATGAGAGGTGTCAAGGGCACTTGTGCCTCACAGCACTAAGTTCATGAGTTGATTCCCTATCCCTTTTCTGTGTGGAGTTTGTATGTTCTCCCTGTGCCTGCATGTTTTTCCTCCAGGAGCTCTGGTTTCCTCCTACTCCCCAGAAAACATGCTGGTAGGGTATAATCACTGATGTGAGTGACAAGTGTTCTCTGTACAGCACCGTGGAAAATTGGCGGCGCTATATAAAAAATAATAAAATAATAACTGCAAGGTTGTGGGGGTTTAAGGAAGGGTGGATGGAATGGGCCAATTGGTGCTTAGCTACATTCAAATTCTATGTTCTCCAAAACAGATAAAATTTTACACATAATAAGATTTACTGTTGATTACTGGTGAAAAATACAATTGCAGGTTTATGTGATATGGAAACTAAATTGTTCTCTAATGTCTCATACCTTTTACATTTTTTTTGATAGTTTATTTTGCTTTTCTTTTTTCTCTGCAGCTCTCCTAAATTAATGTTCACTGACAAGCACATGGACACATGGAAATGGTTTTGCACACCATCAATATGTATGGAGAAGAGTTCAGTGTACAACAACAGCGTTACAAAAGTTAATTTTACAAAGTAGGTTTGGAATAGAATTATATTGTTCTCTGAACCAACTTGGATTATTTCCCATCTCTTCTACATTTTGTAGATACTTCTAATGATTCATGTGTGCCTGGGACTGCAATACAGTGGTTGGGTAAAGTGTTTTTTTTTTTCTTTCGTAAATAGTTAACATTTCTCAAAAATTGCATTGCTTAAAAGTTGGATACCAAGATCTGCAAGACAGTTCCTACATTTATTATAACAAATCAAAAGTGGTCCATATTTTTTTTTTATATTCTCTTATTTGTATTCAGTAGTAAATCCCAGACACTTTTTAATTTACACGTGGCTTGCATTGTTCTAGTAGTATAGACTGCCAATATCTATAAAGAGGAATTTATTTTTATTTATTTTTTTAATATATTTCGCGCTAACCAATTACTCACAATTTTGGTGTATCTGAAATAAAAACAAACATTGATATTGAGAATATTAAAGTAGAACTGTTTGCTAACAATTAAAAATTATAACTGAAAAGAAATGGTATGTCACAAATGAATGCACATTGTCTTTACTTTAGAATGGATGCTAAACAGTACATTAATCACAACCACCAGACTGATTTCTGTTACTTTTCAACCATAATGGTATTTTACCAAATTCACTAAGTATAATGGTCAAAAGACATTGGAATATTTAGGTAGATAGCTCTAGTATTACAAGACAGTGTCCTTAGTAAATTTACCTGTGATTTCCTCTATATTTTATGTCCATGCAAGAATTTGCTTGTTCTCACAGCAAATGATAATGAAGTTTCCAGTTCTTTCCATGAATTCATGAATATATCCAGATTAGTAGAGATAAATATGTATTACTTATTAAATCAGTGTCCCCAATACTGATATGTAAATATTATTAAATTAAATGGTTTGTCATTTTCAGCTCAAATATTAGTTTTGGTGATTTTACAATGGGGGAAGGATCAGTTGATTCATTATAGGATTAACAATATGTATCATCTGTAATATCAATCTTTATTTATAAATACAAATAACAAGGTACATAGTCAGCTAGTTTTTGATCCCCAAAAATAACAGATATGGGGCTTCTATTTCAGAAGCATTGATTGTATATTGTGATGTTCTGTGTTCATAGATACTTACAGTAGTACTGTAAATAGTTTATAATAAAGAGATTAAAGTTTGTACTGTTATAATCTCATGTAAATTATATTGAAATGAAATTTGACTAGTGAATCTATCGCTTAAATACGGAGGCCACCTTTGTAGATACTATGGATATTGCAAGTAGCCCTCAAGATTGTATCTGCTTAAAAAGTTGGTCTGCTATCTTGTGTTTCTCAGTAATATTCTTAATAATAGAACACGGGTATATTATCTCACTCACAAATGATTGTTCAGGGCCAGTTTCTTAAAGGGGAAGTAGACATTGTAAAATTCAGTTTTCTGAATGAAATG
Source organism: Limnodynastes dumerilii (assembly GCA_011038615.1). NCBI lineage: Eukaryota > Metazoa > Chordata > Amphibia > Anura > Limnodynastidae > Limnodynastes > Limnodynastes dumerilii. The sequence continues at coordinate 6,649 of WWET01003243.1, read as the reverse complement.
AGCAAAAAATGACCTAAAGTACAGTCCAATAATGCTAACATCTGAAGAACTGTCTGACTTATGATTGCTTTTGTAACCAAGTAATAAAGAAAAAGATGCCAATAATAAGCAAGTAATAAAGAAATAAAAGATAGATTAAATTCCAATTGCTGCATTATGATGTTTCCAATAAAGAACACTCAAATTGTACATGACATACTGTAGAAGTGTTTGACATCAGTATACCAATGTTAGCAATGACATTAATTCTTTTATATGATGTGGATGGTTCATGTTGGAAGGCAGAGCAATTATCTTTAAAGTTATTGGTTCTCACACTTTGGGATGTTGACCACAATAGCTGCCTACATATTTGCATTTTGAGAATAGTAGTACTTCTCCTTTAAGAGCTGGTCCTGTTGTACAGTATTAATACCAGTGTAGTTCAACCACATGAAGATAGGTGGTATTAAATTTGTTTTATCAACCTAGCAATTTAAAACTTTTATTGAAAAATATTGTACCAGCATTTTAAGTGAAGAATATGCAAGTAATTCTTCAAATGCATTCATATATGTAATAGAATATGTGCCAATCCTCAGTAGTTTTGCTGAAATAAATTGTTTACAAACTGTTCACATGTTGTCATTGTAAGGTTTCTTTTTAATGCAGTTGTTTTAAATAAAATATTTTTGTTTTCTGGACCCATTTATGTTGTGTTTGTATTGTAAATCTCTGCTGTACTGTTTGTGTGATAACATAATTGTGCATTGTATGGTCAGCGTTACAAGGAAACTGCTGGAGATTTGCTTTTAAAAATCAGTAGTGGACAACAGAACAGAAAGAAAACTAGTTGCAGCAAGCTCTTCTCAATGGGGTAGATCCAGACCTACGGCCGACAGTGAATTTACGCAAGCCATTTGCATAAATTCATTGTCGGGGAACATCTGCGCATGCGCACAGCAGATGCTACCTTAGCGTAAATAACTTCATTTCGTACAACAGTAGTTACGGGGAAGGGGAAGATCCTTCCCTTACGATGGCTCTATCCCCGCCATATATGCGGGGATAGCCAATTAAATAAAGGACACACGGGGCGAAGAAGCCCCGTTAAGACTACTTCTGCGGCCGTTCGGCCACAGACCTAGTCGTAATACTTAAGGTAGGAATACTACCACGTAATAGTAACACGTAAGTGTCCAGATTTACTACCGAGCGTGGGGAGTGCAGGGGGGTGTGCATTACCCGCTACGCGATCATACCTATGGACCATCGCACACACGTAAGGGGACAACGTGTGCTCTCAAGGGACATATTCCTGTTAGTCAACCTTCGCACCTTAATATAATAATATAATACAAATATTCACTTATTAAATATTGTCCATTTTTATTATTATTTTTTTGCCCCATGCTAACTACACAACTGATTAATTAATATAAAGACAAAACCTAAATAAAATCAGTATATATATGGTCAAAATTAATATGCAAAATAAAAAATAGCCACCTATTACCAGCACCCTCCTGGCAGTTTAATATTCAGCTACAACCTGATTAATATAACTATGAAACATGTCACACTTCATCATTTTGTGTACATGTTGTTTGTATTGTAATATATCATTTTATTTTAAAATATAATTACCATTGGCTTTGAAAAATAATCAAGTAAATATGTCTGCCAATATTTAACAAATATAGTGATATATCTTTTTCGCAGTTATTATCAAAATTTTGTAGTCAGCACTGACTTATGGTTATGTTCCTCCTCCTTGAAGACAGGACAGGAAAAAAAAAAAGGAGATGCTGGCAGTATAAATGTGCTACACATCCTGCTTCTTCTCTTTTCCTGTTCCTGGGGTCAGGTAAGAGTGTGTTACAGCGTATAACTCCACTCTGCCTCTCCCCGGCTCCGTGCATCCTCCTGGAGATGCGTCCTGGCTGTCTTCTAGTTACCAGGACGCGTCTCCATGCTGTGCTCAGCGGGAGCCTCTGCTCTCGCATTGGTAACGCACCTGGGTAAATTGCTCTTCCGGCGTCTGCTTGGTGCCGGTTATAGCGTCTGCCTTGTCTGCTGTTAGCTGGGTTGTGACTAAATCCCTTTCAGTGAGGTATCTAGATCATAGTTGCCTACTTTTGAAAACTCATTTCAGGGAGAAAAGTAAATCCCTTTCAGTGAGGTATCTAGATCCCTTTCTCTGAAACGACCATTTGTGCCCAGAGTGTTGAGGTCACTTTGAGTGATGGGATGTAGCCAGCTCACACTGAAAAGACTAATTCCTTCACTCTAGAAAGACCTTTTACATTTATATTACATTATTATACTACAGAGTGCTGGTCTCTTTTTGAGTTTTATATTGGTGTAAAAGGGATTTAGCCAATTTACATTAAAATGTCTTTTATTTAATTTTAAAATTACATTTTACTGTTATAATGTACTTTTATACAACAGAGTTCTGAGGTAACTTCGAGTGATGGGATTTAGCCAGCTCACAGTGAGGTGTCTATAGCCCCTTCTCTGAAGGTATCTTCTTTCCCCTGCTGGCCGGATAATGAATTAGAAAGAGATTTAGCCAGCTCACAGTGAGGTGTCTAGATCCCGTTCTCTGAAACAACCATTTGTGCCCAGAGTGCTGAGGTCACTTTGAGTGATGGGATTTAGCCAGCTCACACTGAAAAGACTAATTCCTTCACTCTAGAAAGAACTTTTACATTTATATTATATTATTATACTACAGAGAGCTGGTCTAATTTTGAGGTTTATATTGCAGTAAAAGGGATTAAGGCAATTTACATTAAAATGTCTTTATTTAATTTGAAAATAAAATGTTACTGTTATAATGTGCTGTTATACAGCAGAGTACTGAGGTCATTTTGAGTGATGGGATTTAGCTTGCTCACACAGAAATGGCTATTTCCCTACTTCCAGAATAACCATCTATACTGTATTATTTTACAAGAGAGTGCTGGGTCACTAAGAGCTCAAAGTGATCTGTCTACATCCCCTTCAGATAAGGTACAAAGGGATTTATCCAACCCATAGTGATGTGTCTAGATCCCGTTCTCTGAAAGTACCTTCTTTCCCCTGCTAGTTGGGTAATGAATTGGAAGGGGATTTAGCCAGCTCACAGTGATGTGTCTAGATCCCCTTCTCTGAAATGAGCATTTGTGCCCCACAGTGCTGAGGTCACTTTGAGTGATGTGACTTAGCCAGCTCATATTGATATGTCTACATCCCCTTCGGCTACTGTATACAATGCATGGGATAAAGCACACTATAAAAATCTGCAAGATCCCATTCTCTCAATGTACCTATCCCTACCGCTGTCCAGGAAATGAATTCTACTGGAATATATATACTATAAAAACTACATGGTGGTAGGTACGCACTCACTAAATATGTTCCATCACTAATGTAGAGGTGCACGACAAAAATAGTCATATATTAGAGCACAATGGCTCATCAGCACTACCCAAAACAAGCCAGAGAAACACAATTATGTAATTTGAAAAATGTAATGGCACAGTATGCCAAGGTAGCAACTCACTCAAAAAGGTGCAAAATACAAAAAAAGAGCACAGTGCGAATACATAAAATAATCGAAAAATAATTGCAGCTTGATAGGGCTCCTGATATGGAAGTAACACTGATGTCCAATATAGAAACATTATTAATGTCCCGTTACAAAATGCACAATCACAATGTCCAACATGATGCACTTATAACTGTAATTCCAAACAGCAGTGGCATATAATTCCAATGATGACATCAGACAACAATGGTCAGCAATGGTCAACGATACTTAAGGCATGGTGGTCACATCCAAAAAAAGCAATCAGGAGACATAGAGTCTTCATGGCGAACGGCATTGAGGATGAAACATAAGTGCACTCAGCGGCAGTATATATATATATATATATATATATATATATAGCAAGGATGGCGTGCTCTATTTCAGTAACTGAAAAGTCTTATTAGTAGTAAAATGTCCGTTAGTAATAATGGACAATGATAATTCAATCCGTGCACCAGAAAGTGTAAAAACAGAAACGCGGCTCCTTCTAATTAACCCAATCCTCGTCTGGGTTTGGTGGTAAGTCTGAAAAGGAATCACAGAGAAGGGCGCTCCATAGTGCAATAAATTTTATTACAATGATTAAAAAACATCCAGTCAAAGGTATGGTGAATACAGGCTGCGTACCAGAAAGTTATAACCGCTGGTTAGGCAGGTTCATACAGGCATATGGGAGTATTACTGCTCTCCCCGGTAACCAAGCGACTCTCTGACTCTTCAACGTCCAAAGACAGGTGAGCATGAAGGGAGCCTCGGCACGTGGAGATGTAAACAGAGGAGGGGACCCAGAGAACGTGTCAGGACAGGAGACCCAGCCAATCAGAGAGAGACTGCAGCCAGCCAATAGGCTCTACAACAGAGATTATTGCCCCAGTGTATGGTGCCGATATCAGGACTTTTCCCCAGGGGAAAATCGTCCCGTTTATCGGCAGCCACATGCTAGGAGCGATAATCGCTGTAGTGTGTGCCCAGCTTTACACCCAGGATCTTAAGGTAAGCTTTGTGGGGGGTTTTTTTTTACTTTTTTATTCTCTGGACAGTTTTTCCCTATTATGGATGTATTTATTATATTTAGTCCTGGGACTGCCATTGCATTATGAATGATTACAAGCTGCTGCCTCTCTATATCGCTGCTATATATATA
>WWET01003242.1:171115-183008 GCA_011038615.1 Limnodynastes dumerilii | reverse complement strand
ATCTAAAGATTCCCTTCACATCATTTCTTTTTTCTTATAAATATTTTACCGTCAGAGAATGTAGAAATATTTAGTCAACTCCTTTTGTAGGCCTGGCTTTAGGGCTTTGTAGGAATTGATATAGTCCTAGAGGATTTGTTGAGTCTGAGAGGACCCCTCACAGTCTTGGTTGGACTTAGACATAGCCCCCGACACTCCCCTCACACGGCTGCGCTGTCTGGGACTTACAAGTGCATAGACCACTCTGTTCTTTATGTGTGTACTTACATGCATATATGTATGCCGTACATGCGATTCTTAATAACCGCGCCCTCTTGCTTTCATTTAAATGCCCCCCGCCCACTTTTATGTAAATTTTCACATCCGTTTTTCAACCCCGCCCATCCGTACGTATTTCACCAAGTGTGATTCACAAGTCCGTCTGTTACGAGCATATAAACTACTTAATGTACGTAAATAAAGTTGCTACGCATGCGCAGGTAAAACGTACCTAAAAATATCCACACAACTCCACGTGATAACGTATCTGTGAACACGGTCCATCATTTGTCTAGAAAGAATCTACTGGAATGGTGTCTTTTCTAGATAAATATTCTGAGCCCTCACATATATTGTACAATGTTATCCATAAAAAATAGTTGCCACCAGATCTGCTCAATGGGATTCTACAAAATGAAATGAGTATTTGTCATAGAATGTGACAGCAGATTAGAACATTGGGCCGTATTTAGAGATCCGTTTTCACAGCGAGATGCGTGCATATATTTGCGATCGACCTAATGCATGCATAGTAACTTTCTGTATGCAATCTACGTCGATTATACAATCGTAAGCCCATTAGGCACGGGCCTTTGAATCGCACGTATGAATCGGTACGTATGCATGGATCTCCCACACACGTGAGAATTTAAATAAAAATGGGCGGGGTGAGGCATTTTAATGAAGGAATGTGGATGCGACTATCATGAATCACACGCATGGAGGGCACCCATGCAGACACAGAAAGATCATGCAAACTCCACACAGATAAGGCCTTGCCCAGTAATCAAATTTATAATCTCAGCCCTGTGAGGCACTAGTGGTACTCAGTGACCCAATGTACTTCCCATTAAGTCCCAGTTCTTGGGCCACAGAATAGGCATAAGTGCAGAATAGGCAGTAGTGGCTAGAAAATCGAGCTATTTGCAAAAGAAAATTAAAAATAATATGGAATAAACTGAAAGAGAAAATAGACACAAAATAATCTCTACTTTAGAAATCTAAGGAAATTATTCTATTAACTAGTTGTATCAGGAGGAGTTGAATCAGGTAGCATAGGTTATCGTAAACGATAAATAGGAGTAATGGGGCTGGATGCAGACTAAAGTAATTGCTTGAACTTGGTTACTTCTGGGCTAAACCATGTTGATTGCAGGGGGAGTCAAGTTAATTGTATTCTTTGCATGCAGGGATATATCTTTGAATTGCTTACTACACACAGATACTGACCAGCTTTACTAACACACTGTTAGTAGACTAAGGGTTAGGTATAAGGAGTGGGTTGGGGATAGAATACTTACTTTCCTTACGGAGAACTGTGCGTTGAGGCATAAACAATCGTTATCCCAGCCTGTTTGGGACTGTCTGGGAGCGAATGGCCCCATCGAAATAGGGCCGTTCGCAACGGGGACCCACACTCCCATGAACCAGTAACTGACTATACATCCTATCTGTAAAATAAAATGCAGAAATATTAGTTACACACGTTAACAAAGATATGATAAGCCCACTGCCACTTTCAGGGCTCTGTAGTCCCTATAGTCCCAAAAACCCATAAGGTATATGACTAAAGTGATGACACAGGTGATTGTTCAAACTTAAAATATCCCGTCACTCGTGTCTTGTCTTTCAGACTGTGAATTAAGACTTTTATTGCCCTTTAGTTTTGGATCATCAGCCATTTGGACAGAGGTAATGTATTCCATATATGGCAACACATTCCCCCAAACTGTGTCAACAGTAAGCTGGGTCCAGATAATACAGGTGTAACATAATAATAATAATAATAATAATAATTGCAGCAGGGCACACATACAGGCACACCAAGAGAGATGATCTGCGGGATTATTGTAAGGAACGGCATATTGAGTTCACCGAAGGTGATACCAGGCAGATATTGATTGATAAGTTGGCTCTGTGGGACCTAGAGCACGCTAATGTGGAGGAGGGCGCAGTTCAGGACTCGTCAGAGGGGCCCAGTAATGGATCCAGGGTGGTGACAACCCCAGCAACTGCAATAGCTGTCGGGAACATGGGCAAGCTGCAGGTTATCTGGAATATGCTGGGAGATGGATCTTACCCACATGAGAGGGCAGCAGTATTGGGAGTAGCGCTAGGTACCAAAGGGCTGAGTGCAGCCCGAAATGCGTTGTCCCAGGACCGGCAAACAGAGTGTGATGCCATCTCCAGGGACGCAGCACGGAGAACAGCATTTGAGCGCCAAACACCCGGGTATTGTCATCTTGGCATCGGTGTCATCTCCTACTTACCATCGCTCCGCTGGTATGACGCCTTGATCTGTGTCTTTTATATTTCAATGTCTTTATATGTACTAATTAAAGCTTTTTCTTCTCTTATCCCGCATGTGTTTTCAATGGACATTTGACTGTTTGGATTGCTTTTATTACACCGCTGGGAGCTTATTGAAGGACGATTATTTTGGAGGCTTTTATTATTATTTTTCACTTGTGGTTGTCTGATTGTTTAAGGACTATATTTTAGTGGCACTTATATATTTTTTTAAGGACTATTTTACAAGGACTATTCTTTTAGAGGTATTTGCATTGGAGGCAGTTATTTATTTATTTATTTATTTATTTATTTATTTTATTATTCCTGCTATCCAGTATCCATTTTTTATTTATTTTTTAAAGAAAGTTTTTATTGGTACACAATGGGCCTGATCCAGAGCTACGATGTTACACTAACATCGCTGCTCTGGCCCGACACTCCCCCTTGTAGGAGCGTATTAACTCTCCCTTATGCCCTAACTTCAGCCGGCGTAAGGGAGAGTTGATACGCTGGGACGGCGGTATTAGTACGTTAACGCCGCCCTCCCAGCCTCATTACCCTCCGTCCCCCCGCCCCCCTACACTAACTTCAGCATAGGGACGCTGGGGGACGTCCCCTCCAGTGTCCCTACGGCTCTACTATGGACGCCCGATCTACGATCGGGCGTTTCCATAGTGACGCCGGGCAACATCGGCGCATGCGCAGTACGGCTACGGCCGCCGTACTAGCGACGGCGGCTGTAGCTCTGGATCAGGCCCATAGAACCAGATCCAGACTGCTGCCACATAAAATAGTGACAGTGCAGAAATCAGGATAGTATGTAAGTGTTTAACCAATCCCTTATTGTATAATTAGCATACCTCCCTAAGTTTTATGCACACTCACAAAAGACAGTCATTTTATGCTCCTTAATAGCAGAAAACAACCCTTTTGATGCAGTCTGGATAGGATAGTCCTCTCTCCATTGGGGAAGCCCATGGATCTGTTAAACTAATGAGTTTACTGGAATAAAGTGACTGTGGAGCAGGTCCCTATGAATCCTCTCGTCTACCTACATGTCCAATGGCTGGAATCAGCAAGTTACTTTAAGTACTGAGGATTGTGATTTCAAGGCCATTGGACTAGTGGACATCTGAGGTTATGAACTGGTGACTTGCTTGCATATTTATTATGGTTTTTTTTTTAATACATCCTGGTTGTTATTAACAGTGTTGTATCTTGGTGTATAATAAGGAAAAGTTGTACCTCACCAATTGCCCTTGCCTGTGTGATCCATGAACCTGGGATAGCAGGAGTGTGTAGTCTGAGCACCAGCTCCAGTATTCCGTATCCTGCCAAGTATTTTTGGACCGGGTCCAGATCACTGCTACCACTGTGGTCAGAGCCCAGGCTTTAGCAGTAGTGGAGGTCCAAGGCTGGATCCCTGCCACATCCAGAAATCAATTCAGATAAGGGGAGACCATTCCTCTCGCTTGTTTGGATTTCCGCCAGATGATCACTACCTTAAGATTTCTGGGTGTGGGTCCTGTAGAGAATGAACACGGTGCTCTGAAAGGTAAGTGAGGATTCTAACCCCAACCTTCTCCCTCCCTTCCCCGCAGCCTGTCCCTAACCCCCCCCCCCTTCCCTTCTCCAATCCATCACCTCCCTGCAGCCTAACCCAAAGTCTCCCTTCCCTGCAGCCTGACCCTATCTCCCCCCCTTCCCCACAGCCTGACCTTAACCCTCCCCTTCCATGTCCCTAACCCTCCCCTCTTTCTAGAAGTTTACTGAGTAACTGTCACTCTAAGCTGAGCACCTGAAGGCATCAATGCAGTATTTAGCTTCCCATGTTATGCAACCAGTTTGTTGTTTGATGATACTTTCGTTCCAGTTTCCATGACATAGAAGATTGGGGTTATTTACTACAATGTAATAATGCATTTAAAATGGATCGACAATGATCCTCAATGGATGAAACATAGTTCTATCTCTGCAGAATAATCTCTGACCCAGCCAAGTTTCTCCTAAAACTTGAAACACTGGGAGGATGGAGAGGACTTATGAAACACTGTATTACTACTATCAAGCATTGTGGTTCAATTTATGGATCTTATACACACAAATTGCTCTGTCTCAGATTGTACAATTTACATTTTATTAACACTTTCTAACCAATAGTTTTTTTTCAAAATCCCCTCTCAATTTCCACTCTCTTTTACATGGTTCATACAAAACATACATATTTTCTGTTCCATACCCATTCAGCCCCTAGCTCCAATACTAACATTGGGGTAGATCCAGACCTAAGTGCTTGTAACGTTTCATCGCATAGGGTACTTACGCTAGTGTATTTTCTAGGCACTCCCCTCGCTCGTACGTACTTTGGTCGTTTTACGCTTTCCAAACCCTACCTTAACTTTTCAAAGCGTAAGTACCGACGTACGTAATGGATTCACGGACGTAACGGCCTAACCTGGCCCATACTGTACAATTTAATTGCCGCCCTCCGCCTACAAAGCGCAACTACGGTTGGTCATTTGGACGCCCGTTCGTTCGTAGTTACGCTGACGGTACGTTCAGCATTACGTGTTGTAACATCTGCCGCGCGCATGCACAGTAAATACAAATAGGCGATTTTACGTCAGCGGCTAGCGTATAAACGCTAGCGTACGTAGCTCAGGATCTGGCTCATTGCCATTTGACTGGATCAAACAGACCACTGAGCACTTTTAATATATACCAAACCCCACTGTGATATAGACTGTGAACTTAAGTACAGGGCCCTGTTACCTTACAGTCTGTCAGATATTACTGTGATTTTATGTTGTGTTTGTGTAAAGTTGTATATGCTAGTGCTATATAAAGATTACTGTTATTTTATGTTGTGTTTGTGTAAAGTTGTATATGCTAGTGCTATATAAAGATTAGTTAATAAAAAAAATAGGTCATTCTTACACACTTTGTCATATTTATTCTTATTTATTTTATCATGAATATAACATTTGATTGCATTTTAATTAAATATAAAAACAAGACAATTATGCCATAGGAGACCATTTATTTACCTTATTATCCAATTACATAACCAATTAAGTTATAAGGAAATAGATTTTTACAATTATCCAATAAAGGCAATTACTTCTTATTTAAGGCCCATGATATCTCAACACACAGCAGTTCACTGTTGAGGTGATTTGACATTTGCTACAAACAGATCACGTCAATTTGGCATACTGTTATTGGTGGAATATGCTCTCCATCTATTCACGGATTGAATAATATTTTAATTGTAATGGAAATGTCTGCCTTGCATATTTTGCCTGCTATTCTTTAGTGACTGTGAGGAGTCTAGCTTCTGGATCTCAGAGGATCTGTTATTGGTTTTAATGTTTACAGGGCTGTAAAAAATACTGGAACCATGCTTAGTAACAGTACTGTATATCAGTAGTTTGGAACGTTGATCTCTATTGAAATTTACAATGCAGCTATAAGACCCACATAATGTCTGAAGTGCAGTTTGAGATTACAATAATGATGTATGGAACATAAATCATTGGGCCAGATTTACTAAGCTGCGGGTTTGGAAAAGTGGTTATGTTGCCCATAGCAACCAATCAGATTCTAGCTGACATTCCCCTAATATGTAAAAGTAAAGTGAGAGCTAGAATCTGATTGGTTGCTATGGGCAACATCTCCACTTTCCCTCAGCTTAGTAAATCTGGCCCATTGACATGATTACATGACGTCACTGGGCCTCCTGATATATTCCCTGTGACTCCCCCATGACATGTCCTGCTTATCCTACTCCCACCTATAAGGCCTAGGCATCTTACAGATTTACAATGATTATAAATATGATATTCAATTCATATATAATCCACTTAGAAATGGAACATAACCTGAAGAAATGCGTGCGTCTGCTTGGAGAGTAAACTCTCCTGCCACTTATTAAATCATGTATAGTGAGAGTTTTATGTAGTCAACCTTCAAACAAATCCTAAAATGGCTTTGCCAATAAAATGGTTGTAATTGTTGCACCATCTTTTTTCTGGTGTTATGTGATGCTGCAAAGATAAATTTAGGCTAAAATGTAAGACACCTTGGGGTAAATTTACTAAACTGCAGAAAAAGAAATAGTGAAGATGCTGCCCATAGCAACCAATGAGATTCTAGCTCTCACTTTTCTATTACATACTAGAGAATATCAGCGACAATCTGATTTTTCCTTTTCCGCAGTTCAGTAAGTTTAGCCCCATAAGATTAATGTGCTGAAAGCTACAGCAATACTTCAAGTTTGCAGATTACTAAACTAAATAATCTCTCTAGTCTCAAAGGGATGATTGTTGTATATGATTAAGTAGGGTAACGTTATAAAATATTGAGATGTGTTTATGGGAAACACGTATTGTGATATACAAAAAATGTTTTACATTTGTGTCATACATGAAGAAAAGCATTATTAGACCCCGTGGTGCTGATTGATATTCAAAAGAGAAAAAAGTGCATGTGCCATGTATGGCTGCAGTTTATTTAAGGGGGGGGGAACTAAATGCAGTGTAGCCAATGCTTTGGCCCAGGCCTGCGGTGACATGTTATATTATGTTATATGACATTTTAGAGACATTAAAATACAAAAGCTGAACAATTTATATGCTATATGTTGACAAACAGTACACATTCATTGTATTATGGAATACAGTATATATTGAAACAATTTAATATATATGCACAAAACAACAACAATAATAACAATAATAATAATAATAATAATAATAATAATAATAATAATTATGTTGCTATACAAAGTAATGGTAGCCCTCAAAGCTAAAATATAAAATACTGTAAAAGATAACCCCCTCTACAAATAAATAACACTAAATAATTACACACAGAAAAATGCCCTTAAGAGAAATAACTAGATTGATTACTATTTACATAACTGCTTTTTAGTTATTAAAATACCCACAACTTTGATGAGCATCTCCCAATACAATTAAACAATGATTTTTTCAGACACCTAATGATGATTGGACAACTGTATTACGCTGGCATGGAATACATTCTACTTATATTCTAGTGCAATGCATTTAATACTCCATTATTTAAATATCCAGCAATAATGATACAGTTTGTTTCTATTCTTCAGTAGAGAGTCACTAGATGATTTCTATCAGTTAAATCGACATTATTTACAATGACATATTGCACCATTGTATCTGTTTATGCAGCTTACGTAACTTTTTGCTTGTTTTTTTTATAATATGGCAATTTATATTCCCTGATGTCTGGTTTGGCATTTTTTATGTAAGTGTGGAGGCACAGGGTGTGATATAGAATGCTGATCATTGCAACAGTTATCCTGTCAGCACAAAATAGGTAACAGATTGAACATGTCAACCTTAAACTATCTGGCAGTCAGATAAAATATTGTAATGTCAACAAATATTGTTTTCAATATAACAATAAAGTTTACCTATCCCTAGCCACTAACTTATCTACAAATGATAAAACTGGAGTAGAGGGACACAGCTATAGCAGCAGTCTGCAAAGTAGCAGGACACAGAAGTGGAAGAAAGAGTAATGAGTGGAGGAGCAGGACACAGACATGGGACAGAGTGGAGGTCAGAGCAGAGAAGCAGGACACCGACAAGGGACAGAGTGCAAGACAGAGCAGAGAAGCAGGACACAGACACAGGACACAGCGGAGTACAGAGCAAAAGAGCAGGACACAGACACGGGACAGAATGGAGTAGAGAATAGAGGAGCATGACACAGGACAGAACAGAGAAGCAAGACACAGACTGGGGACAGAGTGGAGGAGCAGGACACAGACTGGGGACAGAGTGGAGGAGCAGGACACAGAGGACACAGATTCAGGATAGAGCAGAGGAACATGACAGGATAGAGTGGAGGACAGAGCAGAGGAGCAGGACACTGGACAGAGCAGAGAGACCAGGTATTATTGACAAGACAAGATTTATAAGATAAAGTTGAAACATAATACGGTATGATATGTTTGAATATATTACAGAGTATTATATATACAGGAGTGCAATGTGGAGCAGGTAGTTGTGAATGGCATAAGTTGTATTGGTCAAGTTGGTTGTGGGTGGGGAGGGTTGTTAATTAAGGGTTTATTTAGTCTGCTTAGACAGGGGAGAATATGATGATGCTGTTTTTGTTATGCTGGGGTGAATATATGGTCTAAATTATTTGTAATTAAAAAGTTAATATAAAATATAATGTATGTTTTATGTGTATGGATATAATCTTGTAAAAATGTATGTTGTTGGGCATATTCTGTATAGTCTGTATGCATATTAAGCTATTGAAGAAAAACAATAAAAAAGTTTTTGAATATTAAAAACAAAGCGTTCAACCTGCTGCCCCTCTTGGCATAATATATGAGGGTTTTTTTTTACCTTTCAGACAATGATACGTTCTGTCTTATGGCCTTGACTGTATCACTGTCAATATTATAAACATCTAAGCAGAGACCGCCACTGGACAGAACAGATAATGTCTCAGAAGAACGCATGTTGCTATCTAATGCCCTGCACTGTGTAAATCACCATATATGCCATTATATTACACATACATGCATCCTCACCACATTACTGCATTTATATAATAGTGTCATGACATAAGTGCTGGAAACTTTCTCACCACTATACACAGGATTTTTCTTTGTCTATTAAGTTTTCAATATAACTCTGAAAAGCCGAAAAAGTGACCTTCTGAAAATAAAAATCTTTCTTAGAACTCCCATCATTTTTGACTCCATCAGCATCAGTATAATCCTTGTGAGCACATTTAGTGATCTCCGTGTGACCGCCAGTCTCATCCCTGATGACATTATAGGCCCTTTCGTCAGACCTGTTGAGCCGCAGGAGCTTGTAGGCTCCATTCCTGTATTTCTTAGAGATGAGGTTGTACAAAATAGGATTGATGGAAGCACTCAGATAAAACAGCTGCATGGCAACCAGGTTGAAATACTGCGACAAATTCATCATCGAGAAATCATTGGTGTTGGCAAAAATGATTCTTCCAATATGAAATGGCAGCCAGCAGATGATAAAAGCCAGGACAACCACCACTTCAAAACAAAGAGTGGAGAAGGATTAGACAGGTCATCACACTTAGAGCTATCTATATTATCTACACACTGAAACCATTTAAACAAACTAGTGGTAGTGTTTTTCCTGTATTATTAAAATTAGAAAAGGTCTAGAAATCTCAGAATTCATTACTGCGGCTGAATCGGCCATAGTACTGCATGTCTGTTAGGTGAAAATGTGCACCTAAGCTAAATAGTCTGCACTGCAGGAGGCAGCAAATGAAAATGTGAAAAAAGAGTTAGAGTAGAAAAGTTTCATTTAGATTTCAGGAGATAAAGGAAATTTTCAGAAATTTTGGATTTACAATGCTATGATCGCCATGGTTTCCACAGTAGCTTTAACGCTAACCATTGCCAACCCGCTCTACTGAATGCGGGCTATCTGATCATTCTATATGTGGATTGTTGTTGCCAGGCTCCCTGTGAAGGGAAAGGGCAATGGAATCAGGTGGCAGTGTATTCTCAGTATTTCTCAGGTGAGGCCATCAGGAGGTCTTCAGTCTATTTTAACAAGCCATTCTCTTATGGTGTTGGCACTTTGACCAAGTTTCGATATCAACATCACTTAACTTTACTGCTGTAACTAATAATTATGCTTACAGAGTCGGATGAGGACAAGCTGCAGAGAATGACAGGAGGTCTGTGTAGCTGAATGGCTGGCTGTCAGTACAGTGGAGATCCACAGCCATGAATTAACAGGCCACACACCTCCACTCCTTGCAGGAGTTCCCCATCTCTGACTCTATGAATCCTTGAAGTAGGCTGTGCAGATAGACCTGTTCCGGGTATGCAGAGGTTTCATTAATTTATTACTGCTGTATATGCTGATAATTATGGAGTTTGTGAGATGGGGAAACTCCAGCCAGGAGTTGGCTTGGCCAACCTGTGGCTCTCCAGATATTGCGAAACAACAAGTCCCAGCATATTTAGTCAAATACCAGCTATGGCCATGCAGTCAAAGCATGCTGGAATCCATAGTTTCACAATACCTGGAGAGCCACAGGTTGCACTACATGACATGGTTACCTTGGGTCAAATATATCTTAGAAAGTACAAAAGATAAAATATTGGACCCAAACAGTTTAAAAGCATTTTACACTACAGCAATTATTGGTCCAATCTGCCAACTGGATGATCAGATCAATAATCGCTCTACTGTATGACCAGCTTATTGCTCAATATCTGGACCAGTCCCCTCTCTAGATGTTTAGATTCCTTTAACTGAGTATTGTTGTAAACATGAAAACTAATAATAAGCATATGATGATGTGACTGATTGTATTATTGTGCTGTATTATAACTTGGAATATTTTCCATTCATATAAAACTATAGGAATTATGGGTATTTTTATTTGCTTTTCACAGAAATAATAAATCTACACAAATGCACATATTTTTATTACAGTTGTAGAACAAAAAAACACTATGTGCATGCCATAATTTAATATAATATAATATAATATAATTTCATATACTGTCATAATTTCATATTTCAGGACAAACAGCATCTTATATTTTTAGAATTAGAACATAATAGGGCAGTAACTGATAGTCACTTTGATAATGGAAACTTTTTAGACTGATCAGATGTATAACATTTGATAAAGACTCTTTAGATCTTCCTGAATCGTGAAGCATGTCACTTTACACTAATTGGTTTACATGCTGAGAAACATTTCATATACGGAATAAATAAGAAGTCTTGTACTGGGCAATTTTTCAGTGATGAAAACTGGGACATACTTATAACTAGTCACAGATAAGCCACAAACTATGTATAGGTCATATATCTTCATAGAAAACAACCCCATTTATAGTGTGAGAGTGTTTAAAGTGCCTGTCCTCGTATGTGTTAAATGAATGAAAATAAGAGTAAAATAGGTGGAAAGTTACACCTGGGCAAAACCAAGTTGAATTGCAGAGGTGTAAAATTTTATCTGTTAAAAACAGTATTAGGGCCTGATTCAATTAGAAGCGCGGCCCGCGATAAATGGGAAAATGTTTGCGGTGCGCATTTCCCCGTCTATTATGGTACCCGATTTGATTTTAATATGCATCTCTATGAGGCACATATAAATATAGAAAAAAAAATTTGCACAATTAGCATTGCACCAAAAAATACGCGGGTGCGATGCTAATTCAAGGTTGCCAATTTTTTAAGACCAAGAGATCCTGGAGGGAAGCCATTGATGCCTGCAAGGAGCGGGGCTTAATGACGTGATTTATGCAAATCATGTCATTAAG
>WWET01003242.1:113462-142225 GCA_011038615.1 Limnodynastes dumerilii | reverse complement strand
CCAGACTCCCATCCAATAGCTGATTTATGCAAGCCGTTTGTGTAAATCAACAATTTTTAAGCCAATGTACATGGCCCACTGGGCTTCGCAGCAGAACACTGGATGTATGGAAGTTGATTGCAAACTTCCTGCAGTACCGTACATAGAGCGAGCCAGAATTTTGTGCGTACTTTATACACACGGTGGGCTGACCTTTATAATTGAATCGTATATTAAGGGCTGGGTTTAGCCTTTCTTTGCATGCGATTATCTTGTCCACACATTAAACCTTATGTGCGGGCAAGATAAGGTACATGAGTGAGGGAGAGCCCTTTCCACTCACGTACGGTACCACTACTAAATCTGGATCCAGCCCAATGTCTCTGTTATAATTATTACTGTACTATAATTGTAATGTACCATAAAGTTTATGTATATTTATAATACAAATATATGTAAAGCTAAATGTTACCACTTTAACTTTACTATATTACATTATTTCAGAGACGACCTGATTGCAAATACATAAGAGTAAAAGTATGAAGGAACTCATTAATGATGAGATGCCAATTTTTACCAGTGATGGGTCTCCTAGACCTTAGTGTGATCACTGATTGGGGGTGGTTTATGGAGTCAATCGATAAACCATTTTCCTTGATCCACCCAGCAGCATTTTTACAGTAATCCTGCTACAATGCTAAAACTATTGCTGATGACACTCATAGATGCACTAAGATTGTTTATGGTTGGTTGACAGAGGGGTTAAAAGGATGCAACATACAGACATGTCCTCTGGCCAGCAGAGTACTACTTCAAGGTGGTGCTCTTCATTAACACTCTATTTGGAAACCAGACTAACATATAAAATGTAAGGATGACGACTGTGTTCAGAGTACAAGTGTTTGTTTAACTAGCTTTTTACAGCTAAAGTCATCTCTAGTGCAGACTTCCAATGGCAGTTCTTTGCAATATCAGGCTGTGGACTTAAAGCATTTCTATACTAGGGTAGCTGTTGATAATTAGAATCACACCTTGCCTTGCTATAATGTAGGCACTCAAGGAACCTTTTCCATACCTGTGTGATAACGGGTTCTCAGTTCATTCTTGGTATCCCCCAACCCGTTGCGAGTCCCCGCTGCGATGTTACAGATTGTGAAATAGGGACAGCCGAAAATGTCTTTTCTGCTGTCCCTATTTCGAATGTGTAACACTGCAGAATTTTTTTTATGAACGGGTGAGTATGCGATTCACATACTCACCCATTCATTTTCACAAAACATCGCCGTCGCCGGACCAGACCACCAGAGAGGTGAGTAACCCTCTCCTGGGACTTAGGGTTAGGCTGCGGAAGGAAGCCTTACCTTTCACAGGACCGTGTTCGGTGCTCCGGGGATTGATTGATATGCCTCTTCAAGGCATGAGCAATTGATTTCCCAGCCAGTTCGGAACTGGCTGGGAGCAAACGGCCTTTCGCCATGAGGACCCACACCCCCCCAACCCCCACAATACATAGCTTCCCTTTCCTATAATAAATGTTTGTGTATAAATAACAAAGGCTGTATATATACATTTTTTTAAATCTATCTTTCTTGCAAACATGATTGACTATTCAGCTACACTTTCCCCAAGGGCCGTAACTAGAGGTGTGCGATAGAGGCAGCTGCACAGGGCACAAATCTTTAGGGGGCACCAGTAAGTAAATATTTATGGTTAAATTGTCTTGGAATTCAGGGTCAGGGGGCACCATATTTCCTTATTGCCCCGGTGCTAAAATTTCTAGTTACAGGTCTGCTCTCCCCCAATGCGTTCCTATTGGTCCAACAGTGAGGGACAGGAGAAAAATTTCAGCTATTAGAGTAGGCTATATATGCATATTTATTACAGAATATATGTAATATATACACGTGTCCTTCTTGAAGAAGATGTGTGGTTAATATGATAATACTTGTATTAAGGGAAGAGATGTCTGGAGAAAGGGGTGTTTGGCTAATCCTGTGTTTACTATAATACATTATTCATGGCTCATGTTCCCCTTTACAGTAAAATATGCAAAAATACATAATTTGTTTATTTCTTAAAAGTAATATTGTATAAATAAAGAGAGCTTAGAACAACCAATGTCTAAAACCAATGTACTTTACTTTGTTTATTAATATACAGTATTCCAGCTGCAGTGCAGATGGTATACTCTACTGCAGTGAGAATAGAAGGGCACAGGGAAGAAAGGGAAGAGAAAGAGAGGGGGGAATAGGAAAAATAGAACTCAGTAGAACAAAGCAGAATGAGACAGTCTAAAAGAAACAAAACAGTGAGAAAACCAAAACTAAATGTATTAAATCGCAATAAAACTTAGGTCTGCATCCAAGGTCACTGATACGGAGGTAGGGGATAAGGTTGCATATCATATGCATACCCATCTAACGGATGGGAGCTTGACACCGCTGGATTGCAGGATGGGAGCTGGATTGCAGGGACACTGGATAGATGACTCTTCAATCGACTGTGATGACATTCTGCACTCGCCACAACAAAGACGAGTGAGTATTATGCTAAATGTTTATTTCAATCTTCGTTTTAGGATTAGGGTAGTGTTAGGATGCTGCTAGGGGATGGTTAGGGTTAGGCTTCGGTGAGGGGATATTTAAGGTTATTGCAACATTAAGGTCGATGTGATATTACTGTTGACCTTAGTGTTGTCAGGATAACAGCCCTGTCTAGGATTTTTAGAGATATTCATGCACTGTCCACCTATTGTTCTCGAGTATATGAATATCGCAAACTGACTGTTTAACTTGTATACCAAACCCCAGAGGTAGAGCCTGCTGACGAGTTCTGATTATAGTAGAGGGCACCAATAGGCATATCCCAATTACAGTCTAATAAAGACTTGTCTGACAAAAGTGAAGTTATTATTGTGCATACACGATATTTCAAATATTCCAATTTTTAAAAGGGTCAGAGTTCCTTAGTTTTGGTTTCTTGGGAACCTGTTTGCAAGTGGTACTATCAAACCCTATCTGGATTCCAACTAATACAATCTCTTGCCTCCTTAATACAATAATACACCTTACAGTAATCAGCTTAAACAACAAATTTATCAGTAAGATAAAGGTTTGATTTCCATGTGGATGGCATTCTTAAAGGAATACTCTCAGTCGCTTCATATACCTTACTTTTCCTCCCCCTATATATATATTTTACCTCCTGAATAACCAGTGGTGTTCTTCGTTCATATAAATAGGGAATACCATTGATGATTTTGTGTTGTGTGGGTGGGGGGGGGGGGGGGGGGAAGTAATTTAATAAATAATTGCAAGCAAACACCTCCCCAACCAAGATGTCCCAATCTATGTCCAGAAAAACCACATTGCATACGCAAGAACTTGAAGGTGCTTGCATCACATCATGGGGCCTTGCTGGACTGATGAGTATTAGTGAACAAGTACAATTTAGTAAGGGACAACAGAAATCTGGCCCCTAGGTGTCATTGGTGCAGGGTACCTTTTAAGGCCTCCTGTAATAAACATGCCAATATAGGCAATTTGCAGGGTACCTTTTAAGGCCTCCTGTAATAAACATGCCAATATAGGCAATTGCATAATATATATCCCCACTGGCCTCCCTTGTTATCATCACCATACCCAACTTACTCCTTTCCCACCACCATGGGTTAGCATATGCGTAACAAAAATAATGAAGAAAAATAAAGCTTAATGTGGGAAAACGATTCTGTAATTTTTAACACTGGGTAAAACTACCATGGATCACTCTTAATATGAACTAATTATATAATATAAACTAATAAAAGTATTTCTAGTATTTTATAAAACTTCTGAGGGTAATTGATAACAGTGGAAACAGTTTCTCCTATTATATATATGTATATTGTTCATTTTCCTGCAGACTTTGCAATGTAAATAATGACATGAAATCAATTTACGAACAAAACAAAAACCAGTGCAAACACTCCCACCTTCCCAATTACTTAGAGCACTTAATAAATAAGTATACCAACAGTGATCAATGGCAAGTTCTCTTGAAGTGTTTATATATAGGAAGAGAGGTGAACTAGGTTTATACCCATTTTAACCAAATTCTGGGTCAGATCATGGTGCGGGCATGAGATCACATTAACCTAATAAGGGAATAGTTTGATGAGTCTCTATCTACTCTCACTCACTAGACGAGAACCGAAACAGCAGAGAACCACAGCAAATGGCCTAATCCAGTCTGCTCCTCTTACAAATCCACATTGTTTTATCTGCAACAGATATCTCAAATTTGGCATAAATAGCTTTGATTACATAGGGCTGGATCCAGACTTAAGTAAGTGCTTGAAATTAGTTACTCCTGGGCTAAACCATGTGGATTGCAGGGGAGTCATATACAAGGTGTGGTCCCCTTGGTTCAACCTGAAATCTCCTTCCCACCCCCAATTGAGGTTAAACTTGCAACCTCCATGATAGCTATCCTATTGCTATTACTTTTTATGGCCTAGCAACCCCGTGTATCTCCAACGTCTTACTCTCTTTTTAGAACGATTGCTTGGTGATCTTCCCTCCCCCCCACCCCTTTTATATTTACTGTTCCCCCTACCCCTTCTATGTTTACTGTTTTATAATACAGTTATAACATTACTTTATTGTACATTTTTGAAAAATGCTGTAGCAGCTCCTGTCTATTGTATACTATTGTTTATTTATTGTATACCTGCTGCTTCAATAAAAGAAAGTTAAATAAATATAAACAAGGAATAACAACTTGTACACACTGAGAAAGAATGATACAACTTTTATTTTCCACGGATTTTATAGAAGTTTGCTACATAGTTTATGTATATTTCTATGTGATTATACATTTTTTTTTTCCATTTTTTTGAAGTCCAATATTGTACAATCTATAGTGATATGTTTGGTAGTGTATCGATAAGGTCTTAAAAAGTTTAGCGTTTATCTTTCTTTTTTTGGAATGTACAGTGTATGAGGTAAAATTAAGGTTACCTTAAAAATTTTTGTACTTTTTTTTTTTCTTTTTTCTTACCTTTTAACTGCAGAAATCTGCATTGAGTCTCAGTGGCAAATACACTATTAAATGACATTTACTATCAAAAATAGGAATTCATCTTGAATTTTGCTATGAAAAACAGGTCACACGACAGATTATCTCCAATGTGACGCTAACTTTAGTCATTCAACCGTGTGGAAATTTCTGGGCAAGTACACATAAACTCATTTATACTGGCCGAACATGGCACATACAGAAGGCTCTACAAAAAAATATATTCATATCATATATCATAGAATTTTTTCTTTTTTCCTGTGAGACCATATTAACTGATACATAAAAAGGAGACAAAGAAAAACAAAATAAGAGGTAAACACACGTCACAATTCAAAGGACAGAGCATTGTTACCACTAGAAGACCTAAGTTTAAAGATCGGTTTAAACATCTGCTGTAACAAAAAACAGAAACTGAAAATCTACAAATACATTATTTGACACACAATTACAATACATGCCCATTACTAAGAGAAAGATCTTCATAGCACTAAACGATCGCTTGTTTAAGCCAAAAGAAGTGCTTTTTGTCATTAAAATGCTAATCTGAACAAACTAAAAATATTAGTGATTGACTACCTTCTGACAAATACATTAAATAAAAAATAAACAATGAAAATATAAGTAGGAACAGAGAGAAAGCACAATAAGATTTCTTTTTAAAATAGAGAATAATAAGTTTTATATAAGCTGGCAGTTCATTGATCCCTACACATTCCAGTCCATGCCATACTTCAGTCTGGTAATTCACCTTGATATGCCAGCCAGGAGGGAACTGCAAAAGTGCTTCTATGCAACACTGACTACATGCAATTTGGTACAGAGTTTGGACAGACATAACATTAAACATTAGGTTTTTTTGTTTTTTTTTCCCCAAGAAATAAAGCAGCTTAAAAAGATTTCTGGTGCAATTTTCAACATTTTACCTTTAGGTTTTGGTGAGAGAGTAAACAGTAATAACAAAAAAGCCAAAAACAAACCCATAAAAAGGCTACACAAAATGCTTAGCACTAAGGACAGAAGCAGGGCAGCCGCAGAGGCACAACGACTGTAAGACTAGTAGTAGACAGTCAACATACATGTTATTTAGATGAAAGTGCTGAGACATACCTGAATTTCCAAAGAAAAATCTGAATTTTGAAACCTCAAGCCCCCAAAGACACTATAAAACTAAGTTCCCTAGAGAACCCAGGCAAATAGGTGATGTAGAAAGTATCTGAAAGGGAAAAAAATACTCAAAAACAACACCATGTTGGGTCTTTCTGCTGTTTAAAATATATTACTCCTGTTATTGGCTAGGCATAATAGACATTTTTCCTTGAGGATGTGCAGTATACTATCACAGCCTAGAGGTGTCACTGGTTGAGTCAGTGGAGGGCACTTTGTTTATTGCTAGCACTTTTGACAGGAAACATTACCAGCAGTACAATTATTAAAAAATAAAAGGAAAGAGATGTTACCCAGTAACCCATGGCAACTGTACATTTGCACTCATTTTGTAAACTCAAGAAGATAAATGGAAGTTAGATCGAAAATAGTTTGTTACATCACTTTGCACCAGCTTTGTAACGGTCTTGACGGACTAATGAGCAGGGATACATACATACAACCATTAACCATGTAAGCTGTTGGGCAATGCCAAATTTTCCCCTACCACTAAATCAGCTTCCTGAAATACCAATGACCATGGAAATATACAGCAGGAAATCAAGCTGGAGGAGACTTCACACAGTGTTCTGAGGTGTTGGGTCCTAGTCTACAGCTGTTGTTCCAGGTGACTACACAGAATCAACTGTCTCCATTTAGCTTATTAATTTAAAAGAAAAAAAACCAAGAAAAAACAAAATGTAGTACCATTTAAGTCCTACAGGTGGCAGGTCCTTTGCAATACCAACAAACAAATACAAAACAAATGTTATGCCTAAAGTATCTTGCTGTTCAAGAAATCATTGAATTTTAATCAGCAGAAAGTGCCCTTCATGTTTTCTTTATTGAATAGGTACTTCTTCAACTTGTACCTGAAACTAAAAAGCAAGTCAATGTAAACCTGCTTAGGACCACTCCTATCCCACCTCCACAAGGCATATGTCTAGTCAAAGGTTTGATTAGCTAAATATAAGTAACAGTTCTGTAATCTTGAATATCTACAATAAATATCTTTTAAACATTTAAAAGCTTCATTTCAGTTTTTTCTATATTTATTAGAGTCTGATGTACTAATCTAGAAATTCCAGTTTTATTTTCTGCCTGAGTAGAACCTCCGTTAGGAAATTAGGTAATACCCTGCTACCGCCAGAGAGGGCATTGCTCCAGGCAGCAAAAGGGTAGAATTAAGACACAGAGGAGGTAGTAGTACAACGCAAAGATCACTTTCCTAACAGCCCCTTTCAACTTTTTTTTTTGCAGCATTTAAGGTGATCCTTAAATATATCTCTATTTGTGTATTTTCCTTGCACAAAATCAATCATTTAACCGTGAAACAAATGAAGAGTGTTGGATGTGTGTAAACATCACAGCAGATAGCATTAGAAAGAGTGGAGGTCTGTTTAGTTTGTGCCTTCATTACTTAGGACCATATCATAGTACAAGCATTGTGACAATATGACATACTACAGTAGTCTTGATGCTGTACTAGAAGCCACCACATTATTTAAAAGCAAGATTACAATTTGGGGAAAAAAGTTATTTTTCTTTATAAGACGTAAAGTAAAAAAATAAAGTATGGGGTTTTAGGTAAAGCTAAATGATTTCCATTCACTTTATGACAAAGTATTGGATAATGAAGGCAATCAGGATGGAGAATGTAGCAAAGAGCACAAGGATGACGGCAGCACACTGCTCGTCACTCAGCGTCCTTGTCGTCCTTGTGGGTTCAGTAATGTCCTTGCTGCTGGTGGTCTGTGACTCATTCTTATGTGACATGAAGAGGACTGTGGCACTGTAAGGACCGGTTAAGTCTTGAGGTCCGGCAGTGTCTTGGCACTGGCGAATGGCACATACACGGAATCGGTATTCACAGTTTAAATGGATGGCGGAGCATCTGTGCAATGTGTTGGGTCCCTTATATGCCTGCAATGGGAGGAGTTAAAAATATTACTGCACAAAACAATACAATTCTGCAAAGTAAAGATAAGCAGTTCACTCACTCAATAAAGCGTTGTGTGCTCTTGTGACAGAAACTTCTACTACTGATCTCCATTTGGTGATTGGACCTGATCCAGACCTTCGTGCATTTTCAGTATGCACGGAGGTCTGTAAATCGGAGAGTGAGTTCCGTACAATGGGAGTTCTGTTGCGGAACATCTGGCACACATGTGAAATGCCAGCAAACCACTGGACTTCTGCAAGCAGCTGGCAGAACCTGGATAACATTATCATTTCAGTGTCAGGTCCATTGGGCCTGATCCAGACCTACGAATGAGCGTCGAGTGCATTACCGCTCAGCGTAAAAATGTTTCACTCCCCCGACACTCCCCTTACTTTCATTTCATTGCGCCGGCTAAACCCTACCCTAACTTTTCCGTTACAACGCCTGCCTGTTCGTACTAACACGACGTAACAAGGTAACCCAGCCCACACCGTACGATTAAAATACCTCCCCCGCCTACATTCACTACAGCGTATTTCCGGGATTCGTTTTTTTGGCACGCCCCTTTGTGTGCTTATACGCAAATGATACGGATGCCCGATTCACGCTAAAGAAGTTACGAAGGAAATCATCTGCCACACGCATGCGCAGAACGTTCAAACTGCCAGTTATACGCTTACGGCCGGCGTAACCACGCAAGCAGCCATAGGTCTAGATCAGGCCCATTGTCACTAGATTTGATGTAGGTGCCATAACTACTTAAAGCCAATCAGATCAGTGCAATGTTTACATTGGCAAGAGATGACTGTGCTGATATTTATTGACCTGTGCATTTTCATGGTTGTCCATGAGGTAGGGTCTGTAGGTGATAGGGTCAGATTCATGTTGTGACGAAGGGATGGAGAAAGGGTGTTGTTTACTGAGAAGATGGTCAGAATGGCGACAGTTAACCTTCCAGCGATAAAATGCCAACATTCTTCTATCTGACAGGTTGGTCAAGCTGACACCTGTCAGACAGAATACCGATATGCTAAAAGGTACTTTGGTTGGTAAACAAAGACAGAGGGGCTGATCCGGAGCTGTTCTCAGGGCCAGCGTGATGTGCTCCATGGGGGGATGCAGCGCAGGCTGGCAGTCATCCCCCCCCCGCTCTGGTGGCTGGCAGCTCATACAGGAGGTTCCTCTATGAGCTGCCTTGGCGATTACTTAGGGCAGCTGATTGGAAAATTCCTTTCAGCTGCTCTATGTAACAGCCGCAGAGGCTCATACCTCCATTCCTGTGTGAGGATTGGAAGGAGAAAAGAGGGAGAGAGGAGATACAGCAAAGGTAAGTAAACATGGGATATTGCAGGCTGGATACACATGATGGGGATACTGGGGGGGCTGGAAGCATATGATAGGGTTACTGGTGGGGTGATGGGGAATACTGGGAGTTGGAGAGAATGATGGGGAATACTGGGAGCTGGAGACACATGATGGAGAATACTAGAGAGACTGTAGACACATGATGGGGAATACTGGGAACTGGAGACACGTGATGGAGTATACTGGGAACTGGAGACACCATGATGGGAGACAGGGGGTGCTAGAAAGACATGATGGGGATACTGGGTGCTGGATACACATGATGGGGTATTGGGTGCTGGATACACATGATGGGGATACTGGGGAGCTGGAGAGACATGATGGCAGATGCTGGGTGCTGGATACACATGATGGGGCATATTAGGTGCTGGAGAAACATGATGGGAATACTGGGCGCTGGACACACATGATGGGGATACTGGGTGCTGGAGAGACAGAATGGGGGATATATATCTATGTCTAGCAGAGACTAGGACACTATTGTATAGTGGTGACTATGATTTGCCTTGTTTTATTGTGGTTACAATTGTGTTGTATGATGACGCTTGCTATAACCTAGGATGGTCACTGGTGTCAAATTGTTAAACAGAAGGCGTAACATTAAAGTTCACGGGGGGGGGCTGAACACCCTAGCACCAGCCTGGCTATAAATGTAGACCTGAGCAATACCATGTTGAACAGCAAAGGGAAGAAAAATGAAAACAGGCTGCATATACAGAGCAAGTAACCAACTCAGTCCTGACTATCACGTGAAAGTAGAATTACGGTGAATTTTCTTAGCTCAACTAATATACAAATGAAACATAAAGCTATGGAGAATTGGAGTTCTATGTGCAAAAGTAAAGCATTTTCCTGCATGCAAAAAAATTGCAATGAATTAGTTCCCCTAATCTGAGCTGTAAACTTGCACCTGTTTTTTAATTACTCCCAATCGCTGGATCAGCCCCAGAAAGAGTAGATGAGCAGCAGGGAACGGAGCAGGGACACAGGGCATGAGACGGCCTTTACGAGGCTCTGCACATTTTGTACGCTCCAGTATGTGCATTGTAGGCAGGGGAGGGATTTAAATTGTACAGTATGGGCAGGGTTAAGCACTTCCGTACATCAAAGCGTGCCACACACATAGACACCCAGGCGGAGGAGTTAAGGCAGAGATATGGACACGTAAGTCAGCTAAACTCTGCGCGACAGGGGAGTGTCATGGGTGAACACTGGCCTCGTGTGCAGAAATCGGCTCTTAAGTCTGGATGAGGACCACAGTCGTAGCGTCTTGTTAGCCCCAGTGTCTTCAATAGGTAAGTTTGTCATGTATGTGATTTCTTGTATGTTAACACATATTAAAAAGGATTAGCTTTAAGGAAGTCATATTTGTTAATTGAATACAGCAATGGTTTGCTTTGTTACAGTAATGCAGTTAGATTGTGATATTTATAAAATTCTAATTAAATAAACAAAAGCGTCTTTCAAAAATCTATATTTGCTTTTTCTGAGCTTTCTGCCTTTCATCAGAGTGAAGAGTCTGGCTAAGGTATAAATCTAATTTAACAGCCTACAAAGGGAAAATAGCCATGCAGTCAACCACAAAGCTACACATTTTTTTTAGAAACCTATTACATCAGGAAGATGATCTTTTAATTAAAGTCAAATTAATACATCAATAGCAATTTCTAGAAAGAAAGTCAATGCTTAATTCTCCTAATAAAGTTATATATTTCAAAATAAATTAGGTTTGCTTTTTGAACTCAGGTGTTCTTCCATATTTAATAAGAACAATTTGCTTTGTTGCTGCTTACTAATAAAATAAAAATTGTACATCCTCCCTACGACAGAAATTTCTTTTATCACACCAGTCAACATTAAAACAGAGCCAACAAGGCCACATTATATTATCCCCTAAAAGCATCCCCTTCAGGTTACGCCCAGTTTAAAAACACAAATAAATTCAAGTTAATGAAGTGTAGGATTTCAAGGTGGAGAAGCTTATCCAGGAGGTGTGATCATACCTGTTTAAAGTCAGAGTCTTTTCCAACCATTATCTGCAAATTGTAGATCACTGGATCCCCCTTCATTAGAGGCAAAGATTCCCAGGTGACTTCACAGGTGTGCTCATTTATGCGGTCTATTCGTGGCGCTATCAATGAAACAAACAAACTTTAGTTTTAACATTGCCGGTGAATATTGCTGTTTATGGTATCTACACATATATGAAACCCATATAAGAAGACCATAAATAAGCATCTTCCATGCAACTGTTATAACTTATGTAATTGTATTTACGTATGGATGTTCATTATAATAACCATGAGAACGGGGAGCCATCGCCTGACATTTGTGAGAACCTTTACTCTTCTCTGGACCTTGGCACCTTTTCTAGAAACAACCATTATACAACTGTCCTATCAGTCATATATAAAACACCATATAACTGCAGGTACTTATTGTGTGTTCTGCATGCCCCTTCACGGATACCTACTTACTGGAGAAGCAAGCAGTACTAGGCAGGATGCTGCAGCACTGTACACAGGGCATTTGTCTAGGATTTATAAAGAAAGAGCAGGCCCTGTATATGAAGGGATCTTGGCACTTGTGCTGATATAAGTGCCATCATGCCAAAATACATCAAGAATTTCCGATATCTGTTCCATGTATATTACCTCAAACCCACCACCAAAGCAGTGCTAGTGTGAAGGTTATTCTGCAGCAGCCCATGCTCCATTATACTGCCCCAGTTGTGTCTTAATAAGAGACTTGCTTACCTTTCAAGGCAGGGGGGAGCGATTTAGGAGTTGTGAAAACATATTCTGGGGAAAAGGGACCATCACCAGCCTCGTTAGATGCCTGAATACGAAATCTATACGACGTTGACTCGTTCAACCTCTGTACTTTGTAAGTGTGACATGTTCCTCTGTACAAGGATATAAACCTGAGAAGTGGAAAAGCACATTACTGACTGAGTGTGAACGTTGTGGATAAATAAACCTATTTATAGTCTTGCTGGCTGATAGATAAGAAAACCAGCAGATTTCCGTAAGCTACGTACAGTCTACTGGACAATGGTACTGTCAATGGTTGCGCTACATGTTTTATTGCCAGAGTAAAAATACTCCTCATACACAATTTTTAATGAGTGTTTCTAAGAAGAGAATATTATTATCGGTAATGAAATGAAATGGTAAAGTGGTCTATACTATTCCAAACTCACCATTTATAAGTAATAACTATGATCAGTTGTTCCCCTTGTCCCAATGTCAAAATCTGGACATCATATAACACTTAACCATTTTGTTTCATTACCACTATATGTTCCTTATTTGATAGATCACATCTAACTGAAAATTGCACAGTTACAACCTACACCTCTTTTTATACATGTAGAGTAGATTAGAGGGAGGACTGAGAGATGGCACTCCTTAAAATGTACATGTGGGGTATACTAGGGTATTAAGAATGGCACAATACATGGGAATGGCATATACACTAATTTATATATACATAATCCTGGATCACAGCACGCTTCCCTTCCTTTTTGTAGACTATATGGAAATTAAATGGAGCTTTGAGATAAAAACTTGTAGAGTTCTGACAGAATTGGCGGCACTCAGATTTTTTGAGTAAAGCTCCCTGCTCTCCTACATGCAGGGCTGTAGATCAGCAACTCTCTACAATAGTCTCCGCAGCGTAAGCTACCATCAGGAAAGGACCCTTATCTATGAATCTGGTCCTCTGGCAGTATGTGTGTAAGTTTTATATCGGCTGGGTAAATGGTTCCTTACCTTTCAGTCTTATCCTCCATCTGAAGGTGATACTGAACAGAGTCTGTCGGTAATGTTCTGGACGTACCATCTCCCCACTTCAGCTTAAGGCTCTGGTGACTGTACACGGCACATTCCAGACGAGGTGGCTCTGGTGGAAGGGGTTTCGTTTTCAGTTTTACAGAATGGTTGAAAGGACCAAGTCCCAGGCTGTTAAGGGCTTGAACCCGTATTCTGACAACAAACAAATGAACATTTGTGTCACAAGAAGACTGTCAGTCATTAAAGAAATATCAATAAATGTAGTGTTTAGTCATACTTTCTTCAAGCTTTAGCAGCAATATTCATTATTTATTTTTAGTATTTTAAATACCTTGTTTTCAACTTTTAAAAATGAGAACCACAAACCCCCCCCCCCCGCACACAAAAAAAAGAAACATATCGGTAGTTATGGTTTATGGGGTATAAAGCAGAAGCAAAGAAAAAAGGAAGTGTAATGTATTGGTACAAGGAGAAGGAGGTGTATTAGAGAGATATGGAAGAGGGATGTGTGAAGAGGAGATACAGAAAGAGGGAGTGCTATAGAAAGGAACAAGGTGAAGGTTGTTATTGACAGTTATTGACAGTTGCGATATAGGGGCACAGGAAGACAAATGTGCGATATAGGGGCACAGGAAGACAATTGTGCGATATAGGGGGACAGGAAGACAATTGTGCGATATAGGGACACAGGAAGACAAATGTGCGATATAGAGGCACAGGAAGACAAATGTGCGATATAGGGGCACAGGAAGACAAATGTGCGATATAGGGACACAGGAAGACAAATGTGCGATATAGGGACACAGGAAGACAAATGTGCGATATAGGGGCACAGGAAGACAAATGTGCGATACAGGGGCACAGGAAGATAAATGTGCGATATAGGGGCACAGGAAGATAAATGTGCGATACAGGGGCACAGGAAGATAAATGTGCGATATAGGGGCACAGGAAGACAAATGTCCATACAGGGACACAAGAAGATAAATGTGCGATATAGAGACACAGGAAGATAAATGTGTGATATAGGGGCACAGGAAGATAAATGTGCAATATAGAGGCACAGGAAGATAAATGTGCAATATAGAGGCACAGGAAGATAAATGTGCGCTATAAAGGCACAAGAAGATAAATGTGCGGTATAGAGGCACAGGAAGATAAATGTATGATTCAGAGGCACAGGAAGATAAATGTATGATTCAGAGGCACAGGAAGATAAATGTATGATTCAGAGGCACAGGAAGATAAATGTATTGCAGTATAGAGGCACAGGAAGATAAATGTATGATTCAGAGGCACAGGAAGATAAATGTATGATTCAGAGGCACAGGAAGATAAATGTATGATTCAGAGGCACAGGAAGATAAATGTATGATTCAGAGGCACAGGAAGATAAATGTGCGGTATAGAGGCACAGGAAGATAATTGTGGGATATAGAGGCACAGGAAGTCATATGTGTGATATAGATGGGGGACCATGTACAAATCCTGCAAAAGACCCCCTCACTTCTTAAAACACCCCTGAGAAACGGGGTATGAAAGGAAAGGTGCAGGGAGTGTGATGGATGGTTTCATGGTACATAAAGACCATGTGGGATGGTCTGAGTGCCAACTTAGTTTTGGATGAGTGATGTGGTGTTTTTTCAGGTTGGGTGTATTATATAATTAAGATTGCCGAGTTTTCCATACAGGTATAAACATTCCAGAATCCACACAAGTAACCAGAAGCGAAAAGCTAATATATAACCGAGAAGATAGAACACCCCAGTTCACCAGCAACATTCTCCGTTAGCCATCCACTCTATCTCTTCTCCCTTTCTGTTACTGACCCCCTTTTTCAGCTTCCTCAATGTTTCTGCCATCATTCTGGTAGCAGGGTACTTTAATATTCACCTGCTCTAGGAGCCATTGTTCATGTTACTGCTATGATTATAGGAAGGGATAATAAAATTGTGCACCAGTGTCCATTTGTCTTCCTAGTTATGAAGTAGGAGCAAAACTGAAGTTACATATTTTTCTCATGTAGAGACATGACATATATACATATTAAGGCGATAGTGAAACAGTGTAAATGATGGTAACAATTGGGATTGTGTTGTGGTTTTGCTTACTTGTATGAAGTGTCTGGCTGTAAGTGTTCTATAATGTAGCTTGAGGTCTTTCCCACTGTTATGGTCTGCTTGTCCCCGTAGTCAATACAATAGCCAGTAATCTCAGAGCCATTGTCACATGGTTTTTCCCACTGTATAGCAAGGCAGGTAGAAGGAGAATAATGTGGGCTGTCCACTTCCTCTTCCTTCATTCCCCAGAGGTTTGTCACTGCTGCCGGTACAGAAGCAGGAGTCAAACAAGCGACTACATCACT
This sequence comes from Limnodynastes dumerilii, assembly GCA_011038615.1. Taxonomy (NCBI): domain Eukaryota; kingdom Metazoa; phylum Chordata; class Amphibia; order Anura; family Limnodynastidae; genus Limnodynastes; species Limnodynastes dumerilii. Next base: position 126,576 of record WWET01003242.1, on the reverse strand, counting down.
GAAAAGGCCTGAACCAGCAACATTCACAGCCTGCAAGCAATGAAATAAAGTACAAACAATATAAAACACAATATTCAGCATATAAAAGGACTTTTTGGGGCAAATGTGTAGAAAAGAAACCTTTCATTAAAAGGTGAACTTGCCTGAACCCTGCAGTAGTAGACAAAAGCTGGTGAAAGGCCTTTCATCTCATAAGTACAACCAGGTCCACAGTAGCAAATCTGCATACAGCCCTCCATACCTCCCCACTCCACCCGGAACTCCGTTATATCAGCACCGTTATTGTTTGGGGCCTGTAAAATGAGCATTGATTTGAATAGATAATTGTTCCCAATATCACAATTCACTCCTAGAAATATCAGAATATCACAATACTTAACTAAAAACAGTGGCATCAACAGAAACCCCATGTTATGTAAACACAATTCAAAACACTTACTGGTGGGTATAACCATTTAGTGAACATGGAAAATATAGCTTACAAAACAAACATCTGTGATATAAACAACATGCGTAGTAAAAAAATGATTCTGAAACCACTCAAGTGAAAACCGCTGAAAGAATGTATTCCCTCAAGTAAAACAAGTTACAAGTGATGAAATACTGCATGAAAACAATAAAACTCATCCTAAAGTACTTAAAGAGAAAACATCACTGTAGTTGATATAGGAATTTGTTGGTAAAATAAATAAGCACTAAAATTTTTAGACAACTACAACATGTCTAAAAATAGCCCCCCAGATGGGCATAAAGGCGGTGTCAGAAGGGCCCTTTAGAACACTGACGTCTGACTAGAAAATACAAGTCTAAAATGTTGTAGAAATCCTAAGCACTACTCTTCAGCATGAATCCCTCTGAATAAAGAACAGTTCTTTGTGATAAAGGAAAAGTTTTCTAAACTCACTGTCATAATTTTATGAAGAGCGGACCTTTTCAACATGGACGGTCAATGTCATGAGAACCAGCGTTTCCACTGGATGTTCATTATAATAATTGTTGATATGACAAATGTAGTCACAATTATGAGATATGTTACAAATATAACAGAACATGGATACTGGCACATAACCCAACTTCTTCCATCGCCACTCATTTCTGGTACTGTTGATGGTTTTTAGCTCTTACCTCCCAGTGTATTAGTGCACATGTTGCAGATCTGCAGGTAATTTGAGGCGCTCGGCACTGATCTGGTGGCCCTGGTGCCATTGTGATTTCCAACTTATCTGAAAATGGTCCAAACTAGAGAAGGAATGAAGAAAATGACAATACCGGTCACATCTAAAGGAAACATACAACTAGCCACTAAATGTGCAACTAACACATATTTTCCAATAGAGGAATATAAGTCATATAGTAATAATAGGACACATAAGATAGATTCTTTCATCACGTGTAATACTAAGAACTGTATATATGTGATTGAGTGCTCGTGTAAACTACTATATATAGGAAGGACCTCCAGGGCCCTAAAGGTACGCTGGGCTGAACACCTACGAAACATCCAAAAAGGTGTTCAGACCCATGTACTTTCGAATCATTTTAGGATACATCATAGTTCAGACCCCACACACATAAATAATTGTTTAGGAATAAAGAGTGTTAAAGGTCATTGGAGAAAGAGAGATATTAATAGTACATTAGCCAAGACAGAGATGAAAATTATCTTTGATCTAAATACCCTGGAGCCGAATGGTATTAACCAAGATTTCGAATTGAAATGGTTTTTATGATTAACCTTGTAAATTACACGTTTTAATATTTTATCATTGTTATAATTATTATTATTCTTCACAGATGCACAGTTTATAACACCGATGGATTGGAGAAAGAACAAGTGGGAATAAGTCACCTACAGTCAAACCACCCCAGTTACGCCCAAATACTTCTGATCTTGGAAGCAAAGCGGGGTAGGGCTTGGCCAGAACTGGGTAGCGAGACCTCCCGGGAATACTAAGTACCGTAAGTGATATTGCTCAGTTGCTCAGTATAAATACTTGTTGATCTTAGAAGTCTCTATCCATATTTTACTTATACACTTTATTCATGATTAAATACACTATTCACCATTTTCAGATGTATAATAATATTCAAATCCATATTATCACCCTTTAGCTTAATCAGTTATTACACCTAGTCACTGTATATATACACAGAATATATCTCATTATATATATTTCTTTACACGTTAATTTTTTACACATTTGATTTTTATATCCATTTCTAAATATGTATAGATTAACTTGGTGTCAGCTCCAGGGTAGATCTTATATATTTTAGCACTACTTTTATCCCCTTTTATTTTTTATTTTATGATTTTTATCGGTGGTGTACGCCTATTTATGTTGGTCTTTAGATAGGGGATGACTTATTATGGAGGACTGAGTCTCTCCCTATTACTAATATCTATCCATTGCTATATTATATCTATTAGGGTTAGCTAGGATTGACTTGGCGTCATCAAGCTCACTCATATTAGACAGATTTATTAGCATGAATCTTTCCCTCCCCCCAACACTTTATCATATTATTTTGGTTAGCATATGGTCTATAGAACCTTAAATCAGGCTTCGATAGGAGTTTGCTATTTTGATACATGGACTATTAGGGTTAGCTAGGACAGACTTGGCGTCGTCAAACCTACACCTTCTAGTTATATGTAGTAATAACTCATCCTCACTATTAGGTTTAGTAAGGGAATCCAAAGGAATTTTGTAGTTACCTTTTTATTTATGTATATATTTTTTATTAATATATGTAGATTTATAAATGGATCGGTCTATAGGGGATAATCTCTCCCCCTCCTTTGGTGCTTTAAGTGGAATCTAGGCATATAAGATCTATTTCATTAATAATAAGGGGCATGTTTATATATTTTATAATTTGATATATTTTATTCTTTTGGGCCTTTAGAATAATTATCTCTATATGTCCTTGATTTTTTACTATTTAATGCAATGCTTATTATTAAAAAAGGTATTCCACTTATTCTGTTATTTATTGTTATTTTTTAATTTTTTATTATATAATTATTTGTTTAATTATGTGTTTATATTTTATTTGGACCCAATTCCTTTGTAAATGTGGTTTTAATTGTCACATCATGTCACTTATAACATGTATTACCCATATTTATTGTATATACTATTTATTTATATGCTCATATTTTATTTGCACTTTGTTTTCATGAATAAATAGCGATTTTTATTATGTACCATTCTGGATGAGATAATAGTGTGTATTGTTTACATTATACCGGCACTTTATCCAATATAAAGTCAATAAGAGATCGGTATGAAGTTAACCAACCTGTATTGTTTATATTGTACCGGCATTTTATCCAATGGAAAGTTAATGAGGGATCATGTGATGATGAATTTGCATAGCCGCACAGCGGTTGGCTAAAGGCGATCACTAGGCGGCTTTTTAAAACATAGGGAAACACCGTGGCTCCACTTCACTTTGAGAAAGGGCGGGTCGCGCCCGAACGCGTCAGAGAAGGAGCAGGATTCAGGCAGCAGACCACGGGAGTCGTGACCAGGACGGGGAAGGATCGCGAGGACGGGGAAGGATCGCGAGTTTGAGCCCAGACATCCCGGGACTACACCTTAGAGGCATCGCTCCACGGCCAGCCCCGCTTCAAGTCAGCCACCCGGGTACTGCACTGATTGCCTATACCTTTGCAATTTAATCAGACATAGACTATCCATTCTATCTGAGCCTGTCACACGCTGTGGCAGTGCTGTTTATTGCATTGTGTTCATTGTTTTTTATATTTATATCTATTTACATTGTGTTTTTATATCTAATTAAATTTATGATCATTAACCTATTCTTTTTTATCCCTCTTATTGTTTCCTTTATGGGTGGTACCATTGGAGCAATTTAGGAAGGGTTACATATATTGGTTATTATATATAATCTATGCACTTTCATCAGCACTTATTAGAGGACAATACAGCGCTTATCCCACTTTACATTCATGTCCTTCTTGAAACTTCTAAGTAACGGCAAGAAAATCAGGATTTCAACAAATGTAAAGGACATCTAATAAATACCAGTTGCAGTCCCTGCATAGAATGTCTGATTTCCGAAATAGGGACATCTGAAAGTTCCATTTGGGATGTCCCTATTTCGAATACGCCTTCTGTTTAGAATTTTTTTTTCAGAATGGGTGAGTATGTTGATCGGCATACTCACTCATTCCATTTCGGAAACGCCGCCGATACCGCAGGTCAGGTCAGGCTGCAGGAGATGGAGGGTTAGGGTCAGGCTGCAGGGAAGGGAGGGTTAGGGTCAGGCTGCGGAAGATGGTGGGTTAGGGTCAGGTTGTGGGGAAGAGAGGGTTAGGGCCAGGCTGTGGGGATGGGAGGGTTAGTGTAATGGAAGTGGAGGGGTAGGGTTAGAATTAGGGGAAGGGTTGGGGTAGTTTACAGTCTTACCTTTCGCAGAACCGCGTTCTGTGCTCCATGGAAATAGGGCCGTTCTTTCCGGGGACCCACACTCAGTATATACTTCCTAGCACTCAACCCCTCTTTACCCCACATCACTCCCCCAAAGCTCTTAACACACACACAGGCACGCACGCACGCACGCACGCACGCACGCACGCACGCACACACACACACACACATATATATATAAAGTGGAGATAAATGAAGACTGAAAAAAAACCACATACCCCAACTTTGTTAGCTGCTCGTATCCGGAAGTTATACACTTTTCCAGGGCAAAGACCATATACAAGGTGCTCCAGATCACTTCCTTGATATACATCTCTCTGTTCACCTTCACAAGTACACAGCTCTAAGCTGTAGCAGGTGATTGGAGACCCACCATCGGTCAGAGGGGGTGCTGTGGGTAAATAAGAAAATGCATAAGTGCTCGGATACACAACTATTTATCTTATAGAATGTAGGCATTAAGTAACAGTTTAAGCTTAGTGAAGTCATACTGTAGCCTGTTCTGTTTCCAGTCAATAGTGTGTTACAACTGTGGCAGTTTTACTAATATCCGGATAACAAAATGGATTTAAGCTGCCATATTTGTAAATTCTTTATGTGTGAAAGTACAAGGTGGTTGATCTGTACAGCAATACAGAACAGTTATGAACTGTATAATCATATATCATTATGGAAGAGGAGCAAGGTTGAGTCACATAAGCAGTAGTCAACAGAACAGAAAACAGACATCCTCAAGTATCCTGTTTGGGTGCTTTTAATAGCTAGTAAGTAAGTTTAAAGGGGATCAGTCACCAGGGGTTTAAGTTTTAATAGGGGAAAGGAAGTTATGTATGTGGGTGTAGTGATGTGAGGGAGTGTGTGAGTGTGGATGGGGGTTAGCCCAGGCTTAGCAATTGAGTAGTTTAGACTGTATTATAGATTGTGGTTATGATGTCGAGGAGTAAATCAGGTCTATTGTGACAGAGAGGGAGGAGGGTTTTTTTTACTTTTTTGCCTAGTTATCCGTTTATAGCTACTACGCATGTGTAGTAACTATTTTACGCTATCTATGTAGCATTTCGTTATGTAGATTGCATACATGCGGTCTTTAAAGCTATAAACGGATAACTAGGCATGTAAGTAAAAAAAATTTGGTGTTGTGAGTTTGGTCCTTTATTGAATGTCACAAACATCTTTAGGTTTTTTGTCATGTGGTTATATAATAATGTCAAAGGTTTTATTATGTAATAAACAATAAGATATGTAATGTCTCCATCATGAGAGATTAGGGCCTTGCCATGCTCTTTGTGGGAGATATATGTGTATAGTATTCAACTAATGAATGTAAATATTTTGGTCTCCTTTTTCTGCATTGTAGTTAAATGTAAAAAGCTGGAATCATTACCCCATCGCAGTTGCACTTCTCTTGCCCGTGGTTTGCCTTGGAGTCTTGGTGGCTGGCAAAGACCAGGGGATACAGATGGGGTCTGTACTACCAAAGTTTCTGAAGGCTGGAAAATGAGAAATACACTAAGAAAAACTTATATATACACATTGAAAGACACGATGATGATGATGATACAGGCTGTTTTCAAAGAGTTTATGGGCAACTTTCTTTTATATTCCAATCTCTACTCCTGAAAATCAGAATTGGATGGATTAGCTGTTGCCCATGAAGTGTTGGTAGCCAAGTGGTGGTAGGGACGTTTCATGTGAGATTAGAACAAACTTAATGTATACAGTGGGGATCGAAAGTTTGGGCACCCCAAGCAAAAATCATTTTATTGTGAAAAAAGAAGCAAAGGAAAGATGGAAAAATCTCCAAAAGGCATCAAATTACAGATTAGACATTCTTATATGTCAAAAAAAGTTTACACTTTCAAAATAACATAAAACAAAAGCACTGGCTGACTATTAGAGAAGATTGTGGTTATGGTTTATTGGATACAAATAAACAAAGACAAGCACTAAAGCTTGCTCTCCAGCAGAGGTTTAAGGAAACAGACATTTGGTACTTAAGACTGTGAAACCATTGAATGTGACTGAAACAGTGCTTTTTCTGATCAATAAAACCCTGTACAGTAGTTTGGTTAATTCAGGAATCATTACCGGGCTCTGTCCACTTTCATTAACACAGTAAACATGAAAACGATAGTTGCATCCTGGGTTGAGCTGGTCACACACATGTTCCCTTGCCATACCGCTGTACGCAATGTCCCATTTGCTTTCTGAAAGATTAGATTGGAGTTCATTATGAATCACTGTTTCATTAATATCTATGTTGTTTTCCTAGAATCACTAAAAGAGTGTTTCAGGAGTTTTACTAAAACATAACAAAGCAAAGCTTCGGAAATGAAATGAATAACACCTGCACGTAGGCTGGCTGATCAGCACTGATAGAGTAACTGAAAAGAATCCTCACATAATATGTACTGCACACAGCAATTACCAAAGACAAATTGATTTTAAAAATGCTGTTAAGGTGAGGATAGATAATAAATAGTAGAGAATAGCGTCAGATGAACAGTCAGCACATTACAAAGAGATGAGGTACAGAGATATCTTAAAAAAAGATGTGAAAACAAACAGAACAAAAAAGCATGAAAGATAAACAAACATAGACCAAGAAAGAGGAATATACTAATATACTTATACTTAAATTGTTAAGGAAAGTTGTTGTTTTTTTCCCCTCTTGTATTTAATACATACAGATGAACACACACACAATGCTATGAATTGCCTCCAGGGCTAGTGATGCCATGTACAAGATGCTGGATTCTGCCATACTTGAGCTGTAAATACCTACCACCTAGCATATGAGCTACCATGCTTCTTTCACCAATTAACACTCTATTAATTACTGCATCAGTGCTTTATAAATAAGCTAGCAATAAAAAAAATTGGCTGTCATAATGGATTATGCAGCTAAATAATATCACTATGTTAAAACATTTTTCCATTTACAGCAATGTTTCCCAACCCTGGGCCTCTGGGACAACTAGCAGTGCATGATTTCCAGGTCTCCTTGCTGGAGCACAGGTGTGTTCATTACTGATGGACACATAAAAAAAAGTTCCATAGGTGCTACTCATTATGGGTCGGATTCAGAGCTTGAAGACTGTGTATACGCAATCTACGTTGCAACAAGAAACGTAGATGACGTTAGAAAATGAATGCGCATGCGCAGTAACTCCGGGTGCATATGCAATGCGTCCGGAGCTCTGAATCCGGCCCTATATCACTTATTCTGTGTGGAGGCCTGGAAAACATGGACAGTTAGTGGTACCTGAGGTCCAGGGTTGGGAAACACTGATTTACAGCAATGAATATAACATGGAAAAATAAATTTAGAAGCTGCAAAGATAAATACCGCTGCGTCCCTCAGACATCTCCACAACGTATTCAGTAATAGATGCCCCTCCGTTATCTTTTGGCGCATCTGAAAATAGACAAATAGAAAAAAGTATCTGATACAACATGTAGGTTATGCCTAAAAAAATGGTAACTAGGACTTGTTAGGTGAAGAATTTCTAAAACTAAAATCAATATCTACTAAATATAACTGCAACATTTAATTACACGGCACGCATATCAAACAGCTAAAGCCCCTGCCATGTTTTCCTTCAGATTTTAGCTCCTTAATGATTGTATTTGGTTATTTTAGGAGGAGGCATATAACAAACCCTATGAGCCCCTTCATCTTTTCATCCAAGATGGAAATGTCCTGTCTGCCCCTACTACTGTAAAAGTGATGATAGCGATAAGCCTATGTGAATAACATTAGCCTCTGCTTCTGTGTCGCATTATGTGAAACAGATTTAAGCGTAACACTTACCCCAAACTATTCGAACAGTCTGGGCATGGATCTTTCCTTTAACAGTTGGCTTTGGTGGTGCGTCTGGCTTGTCTGGACAGGTGACAAATTCCACAACCTCACTCGGACTGCTTTTTCCTTCCGAGTTATATGCAATAACCTATAACCATGGTAAAATAAAATGAAATTAGTAAGATGTGAACATGTTTGTTGTCATGTTAGTTATGTGCCATCAGTGGGTATGAAATCCGCAGAGGAAAGAGTAGTCTGCTGAAGTGTATGTACTTCATGTGACCTAGAGCAAGTACTACCAATAAAAGTTCCTATCAGCAGAACACATGGGACTCACCCTAAACTTATACTTTGTGCTGCGCCTCAGGTTCCTCACGGTGAATGTGAGATCATCCCCATTATATTTTGGCTTAAAGCCATAGCCCTGGGTAAACAAAGCATCACTGTTAATTAATGATTGTTGAAATTTGCAATACATATTAATTATATTTTCAAAATAAATTTGTTTCGATTTTAGGACCATATGCAGAGCTCCGAACGCATTGCATATGCGCCCAGAGTTTACCGATATGTGTTACTGCGCATGCGCAGCAATTTTGTAACGCCATCTGCGTTTCTTTTTGCAACGTAGATTGCGTATACGTGGTCTTTAAGACAATGCGCCTGGAGCTCTGCATACGGCCCTTAATCCCAATAATAAAAAGTCTGGAGTGTTACTACTAGATCTATTACTGCAGATAGTGACTTTGTATATGCCACACTACACACAGACACAGGGAAACTGAATCCATCTTGTGCCACTTGGTCACTGTAATCTGTGTTAACATTATGCTTTATAGCATTTTTTCCCTCAGTCAGGAGAGAAGGCAAGTATTACTGGGTTCCAAAATTCTAAAGCACCACGTCATATGATGGCACTATATAAAATCCTGTTAACAAATCATTTTTTAAAAACCAATAACAATGTGCAGTATATAACATGAAACTGTATTAACCTCTCCAAATATACAGTGATATTAACCTTTCATTAAATGTCATACTGAAAAAATGACTAGACCATCAGTTATAGAAAGCAATTAAGAATTCAAATACCACATCTAGAAAAAAAAATCTTCATTTACACAGAACAGTACGGCTGGAGGAAAATAAATGAACAATGACTTATAAAATTTTCTTTCCAATTTCATTTCATGTGTTTAACATTCTTTCCATGCCATTTTTACTCTTCACATAGAAGTAATTTCCACTATCCAGACACCACTATGAGTATCTGTTACCAAATTAAGAAAGCAATTTTAGGTTATCCTAACTTTTAATATTTTAGAATTAGAACACATTAAGGGGTTGCTTTTACTTCTGGAAGGTTCTGCTTTCATGCTTCAGATCTCCGTATAGATTTTCAATACTATTCGAGCTTGGCCACTGAGGAGGCCATTCCGAAATCTTTCATTCTCCATAGAAGCTCCTGGTTAGTTTTGAGGAATTTGTTGCTTTGTTATCTTGCTGAAATATTCACCCATTCAGTTTCAATATTCAGTTTCAAACCCTTCGTTTTTTTTTGTATAATTTAATTAAACAATTCTTACTTTTATCAGGAAATAATTCAGACAATCACATAAACCCAATTCACCACCATGCTAAATGGTTGGCATGCCCACGTTTATGAAAATTTCTAAATAGTTTAAAGGTTTCTAAAATAAAGAAGTGGAGGTGTGGCACATAGGAACCAATGATTCTAGCTATATCAGTTGTATTTTTTTTTTTTATGCTGTTTTTAGTGTACTGGGCAAATGATCGCTAAATCTGCTATGCACAGTACTTTCTTATGATTTTTTGGGAGGTTGCAGTAAGTTTTATCAACTGGCTTTGCTTTAGGCAATTGTTTTATTCAGATACTGGCCCGTATTCAGAGAACCGTTTTCACGGCCAGTGCCGTGCGTATTCGTACTTTTCAACTGAGCATGCGTAACTTATTTTACGTAGTTAACGTAGACTATACGCGTGTAAGTGCCTCACGGACGGACTTGTGAATCGCACTTTGATACATACGTCCGAATATGCGACGCAAAAATACGCACGTGAAAATTTTTATAAAAATGGGCGGGGTATGGCATTTAAATGAAGGTATGTGGGCGCGACTAACATGAATCGCACTTACGGATGATACATACGCACGCAACTGCTCACGGAAAGTTACAAGTGGTTTATGGAGGCGGAAGCCACCGACAGCACGGCTGAGAGTGGGGAGTGTCACCGTTTTCACGGCCAGTTCCGTGCGTATTCGTACTTTTCAACTGAGCATGCGTAACTTATTTTACATAGTTAACGTAGACTATACGCGCGTAAGTGCCTCACGGACGGACTTGTGAATTGCACTTTGATACATATGCCCGAATATGCGATGCAAAAATGCGCACGTGAAAATTTTTATAAAAATGGGCGGGGTCTGGCATTTAAATGAAGGTATGTGGGCGCGACTAACATGAATCGCACTTACAAAGGATACATACGCACGCAACTGCTCACGGAAAGTTACAAGTGGTTTATGGAGGCGGAAGCCACCGACAGCACGGCCGAGAGTGGGGAGTGTCATGGGTGTGAGGGGGTTTGGCCTGCACCGGCCGTGCGTATAATTGCGTACATTCAAGGAAAGGGTTCTCTGAATACGACCCATTATCATTTAAAGAAAGTCAACACCGTACTGTAATAGTGCAATGAAAAAAGCATAGTTATTGTTTGATATGATAAATATGATAAATCCGTTTGTTTACAGCACATACCGAGGTTTCTTCTTCCATTTCCAAAATATAAGAAATCCCTTCATCAGACGGTGTACCTGAGGGTTTAGTCCATTGCACTGATAACCAGCTAATTCCTGCTTTAATAAGAGTTGGGCTTGCTGGCACTGTTGGAGCACTGCCTGAGGTGTAAAACAGGACTTCCTCACTAAAACCACTGAGAGAAAAACAAAAATGAAAGGTTTAGCCTAAGCTAAATAATCTATGTATGTTGCTTTATGAACCTATGGTAGTAGTAGTAGCAGCTGATCACTATAAAATGACTCTTACCTCATACCCATGTCGTTTTTTGCAGCAAGTCTGAATGTGTAGCCCATCGCTGGTGACAACTTTGTTAACCTAAACTGTTTCTGAAGGCCATAGTAGCACTGGCAAAACTCTTGACATCCCTTTCCCTGAATAAAATAGAAACACATTTATTGGTTCATAAAATATATCTTGTAAACAAGTCGATTCCTGCTCAGCAGACTCCAGATTATAAATGAGTAGTAGGCCACAGATTTGAAAATGAACTTGGAGGACTAGGAAGAAATGTCTGTTATAAAAAAAATGTAATACAATGACTGTGTGTAGTAGCAGTCTTCCTGCACACAAAACCGAGGCTTACACCACAGGAGAATGATTTAGTGATAAAATAATATCATTGCTCTGTGCAGCATCTCAGCAATAATTTAGCAAGATCGGCCTACCTAAACACCTCCATATGTGAGAGTTACTCTATTGATCATCAAAATAAGCCGGAATCAAACATTACGTGAGAGCAGACGCGTTGCACTTCTAGCATGATATCCAGAATGGAAGTATCTATGCAATGTTTCTGATGGAAGAGCAGGGCAGGGCACTTGCATACGTAAGCTGTACAGTAAGGTTGGGCTAAGTGCCTTCCGGCAGATGCGTTCCAATTTTAAGTGATGTCCCACTGAAAAAGTCTGTTTGTGGATGTCCATGGGGGTGAGGGGAGTGGCCTCCTTTCTCCCACATGGATGGCTGGCTGGATCCAGCAGGGATCCTGCATCAGCTCCCATCTGGTGCTGTGATCTGTGTTCCAAACGCAGCAATATATAAAGCCAGAAATCAGTCCTATGTTCTTCATGGTGTAAGTTTATCATTTTGGGGAGCAGAGCTTTTGTATAATCAACTGGAATTACTCCCTGTCAGGTTGTTCAGTCTAAAGGGTTCAAGTAAACTAGACCTCTAGGTCATTTCTTCTGAGCAGCATTTGGATCAACCTCATCCCTAAAGATTATGGAGTAAATTCAGGTCTTGTCCCATGTTATGAATTGAAAGCAATAATGGATTTGTCTGGTGGACTGTAAATAAAGCTTTCCCATGTGCTGAGGCCTCCAATCAATCCATCCGAAATACATTCGTTTTCAGTTAAACATATTTATAGTGGGGTGGGGATGGGAATCCTGACAACAGCATGCAATAAGCATTTTCTGAATAGGTTGACATGATTAAAAGCAGTTTATCATTTTGTATCAATATTTTGTTTAACTTACTTCATCCCACTCCAGAAGGTAACTGTGTATCTTAGAACCATTTTCACATGTTGCCTGAAAAAAACAATACAGGGTTATACTAAATAACAACATTTATAACTTACATAAATAAAAAAAAAAATTAAAATAAAATGACAACAGAGAAAACAAAAATAAGTAGGTAAATGAAAGCAGTAATCCAATTTATTATTACGGTGGTGTTTTTGGATTGTAAAACACTGGCATCATTTCCTTTTTTTACCCCCCCAACTGCTAATAATGATTTATGATTTTACACTACCATCACATAGGGCCCGATTCAATTAGCTAAAAAGCGTTCGGCGGCGTATTTTTAACGCTATTTTTTTGTAAAATTACGGCCGATATTTTTTTTTCTAATTCAATTATTTTTCTAGCGTTAAAAATACGCCGGTTTTTGAACGATAAAAATCCACACCTATGAGAGGTGTGGATTTTTAACGCTGCCCTATGTTGTGCCCCAACAGGGCATGCTGATGCTTGTAGAACTACAAGCATCAGCATGCCCATGGATGGCAGGGCATGCGGCAC
>WWET01003242.1:93375-110778 GCA_011038615.1 Limnodynastes dumerilii | reverse complement strand
TAGGGAAATGTAACAATCTGAATTAGTAGAACTCACCTTCCATTGGAGGGAAAGTGAATTTTTGGTCCGGTTTGCAATCCGAGGAGGGTTAGGGGTGTCTGGCTCACAGCTCATTGTAGTAAAGCTTACAGCCTCAGAGCGGGCACCTTTTACAGAGTTTAACTCTGCTAGAACTCTACAGAGAGGAAAAATAAACCGAGTGAACCCACAAGCAAGAGGGAAAGGCATTGTACAATCTCATTGGAACAATAGTCAAGGGATATTAGCTGGAGGGAAAGCTAGGTTTATAAAAGTAAACACTGCTCCTAAAAATAATTTGCTACCATTCAACTTTAAAAAAAAAAAAGATACTTCCTTCAGTTTTGGTGGATATGACACAAATATGTAATAACATGTAATACATGCTTTTCAATTATGAAATTAAATTATAAATCTAGATATAAACAAATATTGTAAACATGACAGAACATCTACAGTACAACATAAATACCATATACCCATTGTCATAAGATGAAGCTTCTTCTGCAACGTAAATCGGTAAATATATATATATATATATTAAATAGTTTTTTTGATAGTTTTTCACGTTGTAAAACACACAAGACATAAAAGTTATATTAGTTAATTGTTTTGTACATTAAATAGATAAATAAAATAGATATTTGGCAGATATAAAGCTAGTCTTTCTCCCCTCTTGAGAAATCACCTGTGCTATATAGGGCGTGGTTATTTGTAGGTGCATACTAACAACGGTGTGCTCCAATCAACAATTCTTGATAGTTTTTCACGTTGTAAAACACACAAGACATAAAAGTTATATTAGTTAATTGTTTTGTACATTAAAAAGGTTAGATAAATAGATATTTGGCAGATATAAAGCTAGTCTTTCTCCCCTCTTGAGAAATCACCTGTGCTATATAGGGCGTGGTTATTTGTAGGTGCATACTAACAACGGTGTGCTCCACACCAATCAACAATTTCATTGCCCTGACTTACTGGTATTTAATATAACAATACCCTGTATCAGAGTACTATCTTTTGAGGTCACAAGTCTTTTTAAGTGTATTATAGAGTTCAAATGATACTTTGATTGTTTTGAAAACTTAAAGGTTGTCAATATCCGGGCACCCTGGCCCAATGTATGTCTATAGTGCTATTTATAAATTATATGGCCACGTGCAAATACAGTTACGTAGTTTTTGTCTTACGTACGTTGTTTTAAGAATGTGTAATAGCTTATTTACGCTATCTATGTACCGTTTCTGTATGTAGATTGCGTAAGCGCGATCTAAAGAGATGTTATTAGGGATGAAGTTACCAATGTAAATTGTGTATTGTGCGTTTTTGACAATGATTCAGTCGAAAGCTTTTTAGACTGAAAATATAAATTCTGGAGCTGGTACCATGTCAAATTTTCTTATTTTGACAAGTTGCCCATTTTGGTTGGGGTAAGGCTGCAGGACAGTAAGGGTTAGGCTCCAGAGAGGAGAGGGTTAAGGTTAGGTTGCAGAATGAGGATGGTTTGGGGTTAGGCTGTGGGACGTGGATAGTAAGGACTAAAAGAGGGTTAGGGTTAGGTTGCGAAGAGGGTTAAAGAAAGGGGATGTGCCGAAAAGTGACGGCAGTCAGCACTATGTTGCTGCAAAGGGATCTGTCAAAAGACAAATCATCGAAGCAGCGAATCACACCCATTTCATATGTAGAACCTTCCATTAAATAAGAATGATGGACCGGTTTCACAGTTAGGAAGGCATTAAGAAGGTGTGAATAAGCATGTATCTGCACCTATCTTACAGCTTTCTCCCCCGTTAACACCCTTTATTTTTATTTTTAAGAACCTAGAAAATGTTCTGGACTCTAAGGCATCTAAACCAGATGATGTTTTTTGGCTTCCCCAAGTTCTTTCCCCTACCCCGCCCTCTCCGATTCCTTGACATACGTCCTACCTCCCACTCTTCTTATTTCCTCCCCGAGGCTGCCGTGGAACGCCTCTTTCTACTCTCTAAAATACGTGTGGTAAAGTACGTGCGGTAGAAATTAATCCACTTTCTTCAATGATAATTTAACATTAAAATTTCCATAATTGCATTACAAAACAGAAATATTCTGCCATTTATGTGAACTTTTTCTGGCTCAAATAAAAAAAATGTTGTTTTGGGATTGGCCTCCTTGGTGCAGCTGCTATATTACCTCATTTAATGATTTTGCTTTTTAAAGCTGTTAAACATAACTTGTGGCGCCGTTTAGGAATAGAATTTGTTTTTCAAATATAAATGAGCCCTGGAGAACTAGACTTCTTCATGTATAGTAAATCAGAATCTAAATACCTAAATGGTATGTAGATTGCATAAATGAGCTACTAGCGTTGTATAGTAGATCACTTCTTATTTCACCACACTTAAGAAGCTTTGTCCGATGTCTTTAAACTCTTCTTTTATAAAGGGTTTATAAGAGTGCAGTAAAAAGGAGTTCCTTATGAAAAACAATTCATGTATCAGCAATCTAAGCCTTGTTTGAGAGTATTAATAGTCAAATGACGGTGAGACCTGAGCTAGATAGAAACGCTGGGTGTAGGTGGAATTAGTCACAACCCGTAGGAAGGCTGTTAAATCTGCAAATGGTAAAGAAAATTGTACTAATACAAACACGAAGTACAATGTGGGATCTGTTACTAAGTAATCTAGAAGAACATTAAATAAAATACCTTTTGTGCAAAAACTCAATTATTCTGTTAAAAAGGTTCAAAGTCTAATTTTAAACTGCCACCTTCCAGCCCATACATGCAACATGCCCTCACAGACATCAGGCTGCTCCTAACTCCTATATAAGTGTATTATATGTTACTGGATCTAGGCCTCAATGTGCAATCATAACATTCTGTGCATATTTAGTAATGTCAGCTTTACATTAGAGTACACTGTAAATACAGGAAATACAAATGGTCAAATAGTATACAGCAATAAAGGACATATACTGAAAGTTGACATACGTTATGACAGAAGGTCTTCACTTGATCATTTCATAGCACTGGGAACTTTCCTCAGCTGGTATACAATAGCGCCATCTATGGGTGTACTGTTTATGTTTTTATATTCAACTGGTTTCTAAATTCTCCATTACAAGGAGCCTGTAACGTCTTATCCAAGTTATGTCCTATATTGTAAAATGTTCTATCTTCCTAGCAAATACTTTTATTTTGAAAAAACGATGACATAAACAAAGTGTTCTGGACCCTAAACCATCTGAACCAGAAGATGTTTTTGGCCTCTAACTTAATTATCAAGTTACTCTATTTGTACAGCTAGGAGTATAATGCTTTGCATCAGTATACAGTATACATACTGTATACAGTATGTATACAGTATGCATATACATACATCAGTATACAGTAAGCAGTGGGGTATCTATGGATCCAGCGCCCCTGGCACAGTTAGGGACATTTGTTTTTACTGTGAAACTAAAAAAGGTAGAAGGTATATACACGTCCACTTGTGTGAGCAACATCCATCCACAACATCAAAAAAGGCTCCAATATTGTGGAACAGCAATTAACCATTTTAACTGTAAAAGTACTTTTTATGCCTATTTATGGATATATTCATCCAGAAACAAAAATGTATTCAGTATTTCTAACACATATTTTTTTTTACTTTTCCATTTTTCTTCATACATAGAAGTTTAGCCAAACAAACTGAATATAACGGATTCAGCGCATGGGATGACAGCTGGAGAAGCACCCTGGACACCAGATCCAGGGTTAAAAGGAGACTAATGTACAGCTTTTAGTATTCAACATCCTGCACACAGGAGATCAGGACACTCCCTCTGCTCACCTACGTGCAGGTGCTGGACCCTACTTATACTGAAATACCGCTCAGCCAAGCCCTTACTGTACTATTTAAATGCCAATGCCCACCCACTATGTGTAATGTGTATGTATGGTGAGTGGGTCAGCCTCCGCACAGGATCCAGCATCGGGCAGCTGCATTGTGTTGCTAAAGTAAAGGAACTGAGCTATTCAAAGCTGACCAGTGTACATTAGCATACGTAAGTCAGTTAATTTACTTATTTCTTGATCTGTTTTAAAGGCTCGTTGTCTTTTTACAATTTACTGTGTTTTGGTTTCCTTTTTGCTATCAGAACTACTTCATCATTATCAATGTTTGTTTGTTTTCTCTGACACTTTTACTGCAGCTAATGAAGCTTCCAGCTCCTTCTCTTTTCAATCTCTTCCACTACACTCTACCTAACCCTGTTGCTAAAAGCTCCTGATGTCTGGAGAAAATAAAAATACTTCTAATAATAATAAAGTGTCCACCACTACACCAGCTGAATAATAACAATTAAAATAATATACAATATAAAATGTTAAGATAACATATAATGATACGTGTAAGGCTATCAGCTGTCAAAACTGGCATATATGACTATTACAGGTGAAACTCAAAAAATTTGAATATCGTTCAAAAGTGAATTTATTTCAGTAATTCAACTTAAAAGGTGAAACTAATATATTATATAGACTCATTACATGCAAAGTGAGATATTTCAAGCCTTTATTTGTTTTAATTTTGTTGATTATGGCTTACAGCTTATGAAAACCCCAAAATCAAAATCTCACAAAATTAGAATAATGTGGCCATATTGTAGGCTCAAAGTGTCACACTCTAATCAGCAAATTATTCCAAAACACCTGCAAAGGGTTCCTGAGCCTTTAAGTGGTCTCTCAGTCTGGATTTACAATCATGGTGAAGACTGCGGACCTGACAGTTGTGCTGAAAAGCATCATTGACACCTTCCACAAGGAGGGAAAGTCTCTACAGGAAATAACAAAAGAAGTTGGATGTTCTCAAAGTGCTGCATCAAAGCACATTAATAGAAAGTTAAGTGGAGGGCAAAGTGTGGAAGAAAAAGGTGCACAAGCAGCAGGGATGAGCGCAGCCTGGAGAGGATTGTCAGGAAAAGGCCAATCAAAAGTGTATGGGAGCTGCACAAGGAGAAGCATCTTACCTGAACTAAAGAAAGGAAACCAAGGCCCCAGAGTCTGGTGGAAGAATAGAGAGGCACAATCCCAGATGCTTGAAGTCCAGTGTGAAGTTTCCATAACACCTCAGCAGGGCCAGAGGCTGATAGCACCCATGCCACGCCGCATTGAGGCAGTAATTAGTGCAAAAGGGGCCCAAACCAAGTACTGCGTACATATGCATGATTATACTTTTCAGATTGCTGACATTTCTGTATCTGAAAACCTTTTTTTATTTTTTATTTCATGTAATATTCTAATTTTGAGAAATTTCGTTTTTGGGGTTATCATAAGCTGTAAGCCATAATCATCTAAATTAAAACCAATAAAGGCATGAAATATCTCACTTTGCATGTAATGAGTCTATATAATATATTAGTTTCACCTTTTAAGTTGAATTACTGAAATAAATGAACTTTTGAACGATATTCAAATTTTTTCGAGTTTCACCTGTATATGAGCAAAGTATTTAGGTTAGTACTATATGACAGGCTAAGCCTTGCACACAGTATGGATCTTTGTATTACAAACGTGGAATGGAGAGGCACAATCCCAGATGCTTGAAGTCCAGTGTGAAGTTTCCATAACACCTCAGCAGGGCCAGAGGCTGATAGCATCCATGCCACGCCGCATTGAGGCAGCAATTAGTGCAAAAGGGGCCCAAACCAAGTACTGTGTATATATGCATGATTATACTTTTCAGAGGGCTGACATTTCTGTGAAAACCTTTTTTTATTTCATGTAATATTCTAATTTTGAGAAATTTTGTTTTTGGGGTTCTCATAAGCTGTAAGCCATAATCATCGAAATTAAAACCAATAAAGGCTTGAAATATCTCACTTTGCATGTAATGAGTCTATATAATATATTAGTTTCACCTTTTAAGTTGAATTACTGAAATAAATTAACTTTTGAACGATACTCAAACGAGTTTCACCTGTATATGAGCAAATTATTTAGGTTAGTACTATATGTCAGGCTAAGCCTTGCACACAGTATGGATCTTTGTATTACAAACGTGGACCTAGAATTTTACATTAACTGTGAAAAACATAAATTGAATATTTGATCAAAACATCTACAAGATTATGCCATAAACTTTCCTTTCCTTGAATTTATTCCTTTAAATAAAAATATTTGACAGAAACCCCTGAAATGCCCTGTGCTGATGAACTTTTCTCTGTCATTTTATTTTGATAATGCACCCTCTAAGCTTGGTAAAGATCCAAAAGAGGAGAACACCAAGCATTAGTGATGTCACAAGTGAGTTTATATAGCAGATAATGGGCCATATTTACTAAGCTGCGGGTTAGCTCTCACTTTCCTATCACATACTTGAGAATGTCAGCTAGAATCTGATTGGTTGCTATGGGCAACATCTCCACTTTTACAAACACATGAAGCTTAGTAAATCTGGCCCCATGACTTAAAAACAGCTGTCCACAGTAGTGACCTCTATGCACGACAGAGTTAATGCCATTTCAAAAACTTGTCCCAAGAAAGACAGTTTCTACAAGAACATGTTTTATTTCCACAGATATCATTTAGTAGTTATTTGTATAAAAATATTTTACTTCTATCTTCTCCTTCTGTATTCAAAACAAACATGTTTACTTATAGACATTATATCTATTTAATGTATGTAATAGTGAGGTCTCTGACCTGGCATAATAATCTGTTGCTGGCCTCAATTCATCCACAGTGACACTGGTCTTCTCCCCACTAAAAACAAAAGGAAAGGTTATGGGAGCCCAAAAAAAGTCTATAAAAAAATTCTTTGCATTTAAAATATGGTTTCAATGAGGCAGTTTGTGTAATGTAAGTTGTATACGTTACATAGCATAACCACTGACCAAGATTTATAGAGTGGAGTACAGGTGTTTATAAAAAAAACAATGTATGGAAATATTATAGAACTCAAGTAAGATTGAATGTTCGATAAGCAACATGAAATCTCTGTTCCAGCACACAGAAAGACTAGAATGTCTGGTTCTATGGACGACTGAACGTCTGTGGCACCTGTCAGTCTGGAATTGAGTGCAGATTAACATGGAAAGTGTAAATCAATAGAGAAATAATCCAGTAAATGATTGTGTAATAGCTCCATCTTTTGTTCAAGGCATGCATTACAACTGAGAGTTCCTTTGCCATTTCAACACTAATAAACACAAGTCTGGCCAACCTGTGGTCCTACAAGTGTTGTGAAGATACCAGTCCCTGCATCATATGCTATTCTTTGCCAGGCCTACTTTAAAAAAACAAACTGTTTATTACTATAGAAACAACACTTTTTATTAATTTAGATTTATAGAATTACAGTGTATAACTTTAATATCCTTTTTACATATGGAACCAAATTATTTCATGTTAGGGCATATGTGTAGTTTTGTTGTATTTTTATTTATTTCAAATCAAGTTAGTAAAAGTGTAAAATCATTATAGTAAAGAAGCATAATGTTACTAAGGATCACCAACAGATGTCCTAGTACTGTATAAAATCAATAAACATAATGAGTATCTATCCCAGTCGTCGGGAGATGATGGGAGGTTACATTTGGGGTAAAATAGTCTCCTGTCTTTTTTATTCAAGTGAGTTGCTTTATTCAGTTGATCTCAACCAGCCTTTAATTCAATAAAAAATTATGTGTTTTAAAGGTTAACTCAAATTTATTTAATTTCCTTTTGTTTAATTACCTAAATAATAGCTAAACATGAACTTTGCATATAAAAAGTAAAAAGAAAATGGGAAAATCGCAGTGTATACAGACCTATAGGCAACCTTGTATTTCCCATCCTTCCCACTGCTTGATAACAATATTTCATAGGTATAAAGTTCAGGTGTGCTTCTCCCATCACTTTCCTCACTGATCAGACTGGAAGGAGGCGACCAGGTCAGAATCACTGATCTTGCTTCAATGTCTGAAACCTGGAGTAAAACATTATTAGTTAACTCAAATAAATATGGACAGACTAATTGGCACTTAGGGCCGGATTTACAGCACTGGGTGTATTGCACACGTGTCCGGTGTTTACTGTTTTTGACTACTTCGCATGTGTAGTCAATTTTTTACATAATCTACGTATCTTTTCGATACGTAGATTGCGTATACGCGGTCTGTTTGACTAACGACTATCAGCATGCCGGTTCACACATACATGCAATTTGGCTGTAGTATACCAGTTATAAAGTAATTTATAACAATATTAGGTCGACAGTGTATGAAAAATAATACAAAAATATATGTGACAATATTATTATACTGTTAGTCTCATACAAACACTAACTTACCCTCCCTTCACCACTGCCTAGTCCTAATAGTCTCTTCACCACTACCTAACATCCCCTAACAGTATCCTAAACCTAACCCTATATTAACACCCCAACACGAACATTAAACTTAATATTAAGTATGAGTATGTCGAGCAGGCATCCCAGTTTACAGATTCATCGATTCGGCATCACGGTCGAGGCGGTGTGAAGCGATCCAGCAGTGTCGAGCAAGAAAGCCTTTCTTCTTTCTTTTCCTTGTATTCTTCTGACATCGTTCCATCATTGATAAGTAAAATAAGGCAGTTTAAAAGATCAGGGGCCAGATTTACTAAGCTGCAGGGTTTGGAAAACTGGAGATGTTGCCCATAGCAACCAATCAGATTCTAGCTCTCACTTTCTTTTTACATACTACAGAATGTCAGATAAAATATGATTGGTTGCTATGGGCAACATCTCCACTTTTCCAAACCTGCAGCTTAGTAAATATAGCTCCAGATGTGAAAACAATGTAGTGTGTATCCAGCTTTACGATGTTTGGCACTGCAATAACCATAAGCCTAACCCTAATTATTAATTAACAAGCTAACAGAGGACAGCAGTGGAGAGAGACACAGGAGCAGAGACAAGGTAAGGAATGGATTTTTTTTAAATATGGATGGTTGCTTTATTTTATGTCAGCATTATGAAGGGTTACTTTGACAATCATATAGCTGTCAGCATATTACTCCTGCTGACATAATACTTTTCAATTTAAATAAATATCAATTAATGATACAGTCATCTTATGTGGTTAGCTGTATCATTGTCAAGATTACGACCATCGCCATGGAAACCGTAACCAAGACACTGCTAACTCTTTTATACAAGGCATTTTTTTTTTATATATGGTTGCTGAGGGCCACTGTGTGCATCCTTTTATCATTAGCAAAAATAGTCATAACTTGAATACCCCAGTGCCACATCTTATTGGTCACATGGGAATTCTTAATCTGTTTAGAGACTTGAGCCTAAAACACAGAGACAATTCTGACTGTTCCCCACTACAGTCCAGCACTTCAGACAGGTTTGTTGCTCTAAATGCTTTCATATGTTTCCATAAGATAAGGGGTTTTTTTTTAGCCTTTTTATTATGTGTCGCTTGTACTGCTGATATTATATCTGCGGGTGTTTCTTAGCTAAAAGGATTTGCTAGGCCTCAAGGCTCTTGAAGAAACCAATGAAGACGTGGCAGAGAATAGGTCACTTTCATCTCTGCCATTTGCTTTCTCCAGTAATGAGTGGCTTCTCCAACTTTGTTTGATGTATGTGTCTTAATGACCAGAACTTATTAAGTGCTCATGTTGCCAGCATACAGTAAAAGCCTGTTATTTATCAGCATGTTCTTTCTTGGTTCTTTTTGCGCTGAGAAGTCTCTTTATATGATCTGATTTGTACTATTATTTGCATTATTTTATATTACTACTCTGTTCCTGATACAAGGTGTTCTATATTGTACAGTATGTTTTCACACTGTGTTGTCTTGTAATGATATGTATTTTATTGCATCTTCCCTGAATACCTTATGTTATGCCTTACAACTATATCATTGTGGAAGTCGAATAGTTAAACTTTTCTTTTACTGAAGTAAATGAACTTTTTCCTAAATCAACTTTTGCCTGAAGCACAAAGAACAAGGACTTAATAACAATGCTGACAGCAAGATAACGCACAGACATAACCATTTTCTAATTTGGACTGAAAAGGCTGCTTTCTTTCTCCCTGACCTATGTTGAAGATTTGTTCATTGTTTAATGTTAAGTGATTTTTTTTCCAGAGTATAAGAGACTTGCATTAAATGTATATTTCTGCTGTTCGCTTCCGGACCTGAGATTGAGTCTCAGTTATAGGGCTTGGCTATATTTCCCAGCAATAAAGAAAACTTATATAGATGTTGCTTACTGCTTATTTTTTTAGGATAAATAAGAGTAATTCATAATAAAGAACAAATATACCAGTTTATTGGGAGTCAGTAGTTTCTTTCTAGGTGGATCTTGTCATTATGTGTAAAACATGGAATGGTTACACGAATAACTGGGTTACTACACCCATGGTAAAATTATTAAGGTGCTGACCGCCCTGGAGCCTCATACAGATTACCCATGGTAATGATTCTCTACTGAGAGGGTCACTAGAGCAACAAGACACTTGGCTTCTATAAACTCAGAGTGATGACGCTGTGATCAGCTTTGAGTTTATAGAAACACTGGAAAACGTGTACAGTAATAGTTCCTGGCCAGGAGAGCAGAACCCCTCATACCTTGCCCTGACTACATCTATAACGCACGATATCAGTGAGCCATCAACAGCATTTACAAGCATACCTGACATAGTTGTGGCAAGAGAGAGAATATATTTTCCTGTACGAAGTACGTAATTTTAGCAGCATAACTGCACAGTAAGTATGTCTAACATTATCTACTTGTTACTAGATATAAACTTGTACTTTAGCTGCTGAGTGGTCACATCCTTGCAGGCTTAGACACAGTGCGTAATACCTTTATGTTGGGATAGCTTTTTCATACATAAGTTACCCAGCACTTACCTCTGGCTTGGAAATGTTGGAAAGTTGAGCTTCTAATGCTTTTGTTTCTTCATCTTTTTCTTTAAAAAAAACAAAAAACAACCAACTCAATTGTTAGAATTAGATTTTTTTCAAGGAACAACATATATTAAATGACAAAACCAAAGGAATGTGAAATATGTTACATCTCACAACACCAAACTAAAATTATTTTAATAAACAACAACATTTAATTAACTTCTACATTTAAGTTACCAATTTATATACAATGATAAGATCCTTCTTTAAACAGAAATAAATGTACAAATAAACACATGTAAAGCTAACAGGTTAGTGCAGCTGGCAGAAATGAAACTGCAGATGCAGAATGAATAAAAAGATCTGACTTCCATACACAGCGTTCCGCATAGGAACTACGCATGCCCAGTGCTGCATTCTGTGCAGAAATAAGCCTCTGCAAGGGGGCTGGGCCACCCACCAATAAGAGCGTAGCAAATTCCCTACCATTCCATATCTGCCCTCCTGCATGCAGAGTATTTAAGCTAGAAAGGCCATGTGTGAGGGGTGTGTATGCACAGAATTATGGATGGTAAATTCCATACGTTAGCCTCCACAAAGGAATTCACTATTACTTAGTCATCTTAACACCTCTCAATTGCATTGCACTGCTATGTAAATAGAAAAAAATCCACAGAAAAAGTATTCAACAATGGAAAATACAAAAACAACCCCCCCTCCCTTATTTACTGGGTTTTGCCTTTAGGAATGCCATACTTGTAATACAGCTGGCAAAAGTCGCCAGAAACACAGATATTACGCTAATCTGCTGTATAATATGCAGGCTCTTAGTTTTCTAAAGGGTGAAAATTCAGGCACAGTGTAGCCCTAATCCAGACCCAAATGTATCCTGTGTCCATAACACTGCAGTTCTGGATCGCTTGGCAAGTATGACAGGTTGTGTATGAACACAGTGCACTGAGCACACTACAGTCATGGTCCCAGACATGGTTATTTCCCCAGAGATCAAAGCATTGGAAATGGTGGTTATGCTTTGTGCAAGTGATCACTGACAAATATGACTGTAGTAAAACTACAGTTATGAAAAACATTGCATCCCGATAAATAAAATGATTCAAATAAATATTAATCGTACACACTGCAATGTATAAGCACATTCCTATACCTTTAGAATTGTATTTAAGGTTATATAGCACACAATGCTCTGATATAGGTTGTGGAGTAGTAGCTGTCAGCATTGTCCTGGACTTAGACACACCCTATGGCTGATGCTAATTCTTTGCTGCAAGCTGTGTGCACTTCCGTCTGCATTCAAGTGTGGATCATGAATGTTATGTCATTAGGTGTATGTTCAGCTCTGGAACAGGCCTGGTATGTCCTGTTACCATAAGGACCTCAATAGAAAAATACTTAAATAGAGGGTCTGGAGAGCTTGTTGCATGATATCTGTGGATCGAGACTACTTCTAAAAAAAAACAAAAACAAAAAAACCTTGGAAGACGCTGTGTTTAGTGGCTGTGCATGTGTTGCACTTTTTCAATACAGATATGATTTCAGGATCCCCACACTTTCATACCATAAGCATTTCAGACAGTAGGGCAGGATGAGGTAGGGACCCGTTAGCTAAGTGGGATAGAGGAAGTATAAGATTGTATGGCGAGTCCACTCTATCCATATTCTGAGTCACCCCTATTTAAAGTGAAATGCTAAGGTAAATTCCACAGATTATATGTCCATGCATGTCAAGGGAGTAGCCTCCCCTCATCTGCATGTTGGATACAGTGGGGAGCTTAGAGATCAGCAGGATCCAGTCCTGTAAGTTTGGAATTTTTAAATCTATTATGTGGGAAAAATGGGGACCCCAGTTGTACAAAATAAAAAAGAGAAATTAACAGATTAATCTAAGTAGCAGAGGGAGTTAAAAATGTTGTGACTTTGGTGTAACATAATAAGAACAGAAAAGGTCTACTTCACACATGGATTTGCAGAAATAGTGCTTGTAGTATGGGTGTGGGGAAATGGAATACACCAGGTCTGTTCCATGGCCAGAACAGTCTGTGCCGCTACTCTGGCCATGCGTGGATTGGCAGTCACACTGCAAATGCTCCTGATGGAACTGGCACAAGTTGCCACCCCACTATTTCGCAGCATCCACTTCACTTGCGACACAATAGGATATCTTTTTGTGTCTAGATGAAAAAAAAACCCACTATGGTTTATTTCAATTTGTAATTTTCATTTACATACTATACAACTGTCCTGCACATTCCAGCGTCAGGACCCATCATTTCATCAGTTACCTTGTGTTTCTGCTTCTACATAAGATAAATTCTTCCCTTTCTGCTTATTTCTTGACTGCCCTGTATTTAAAGTCTGGTTATTCTGCCCTTTGATAACGCCGTTGGATTCGGTGACGGGAGACGTGCTTTTCTTGGGTGAATATGGAGGACTGTTCAGCTTGTCCTTTTGAGCACCATGTCTGTCTTTTAGCTTTTTCTGCAGACGTTCATGTATTTTACTAGACCTTTCATCTCTGGGGCCGGACCTCCCATGTGTGGAAAGGGTATCTAAAATACGAGCACAACAGGCAGTTTAAAATGAGCATTGACCAACGTATTCTCCATCATAAAAGGTAAATATTTTTTTAGACTATAAAAGACACATAATGAAAAAGTAACTATTCATTTCTGCACATTACATTTGTGAAATATATAGGTGTTCTGCCTTCATTAAAATGACAAATATACAAACCACAGCAGCTTATGCATAAGGACAACACAGGTTATCTTATACTAAACAACTCCCTATGATTTAGAATAACTGTATAATGCATGAACTATTTTACATCAGAAAGTAACAAGCAGTTACAAGTAGTTCTGCTGACAAGGGACCGGTTCCTCAGTTCACTTTCTTCTGTGATCGGATCTGCAGATGACAGATGTATGGGGAACATAAGGCACGAGATTTACGCATCTGGGCAATTGCTCCACAAGCAACTCTTCCCACATGGCGCATGGACTTACAATAGTCAAGGCCTGACTTCAGTTTTCAAACGTTTGCAAATATGAAATGTGATAGATCTATCAGAAGCTGTCATTTGATTAAAGAATGTGTAAGGTGGAATGTGCTCCGCAAGGGAGATGTGCGCACATGCGTAAAAAAAAACAAAAAGCAGACAAAAGCCCATTCAAACAATCACCTTGAGACCATCCTAAAGCAAAGTCACTGACAAGCGTACAGAAAAATGTATATTTCCACTGTGGGTTGAATATGCAATATGTTACACTAAAATAAATATTTCTACAAGGTTGTGGTTCTGTCTATTAAGAACTGAAATACTGAATAATATATCTTAATCACAATATCTAAGCTGTGCAATAATATAATGAAATTTATTTTAACAGGCTATTAAATGTGTCCTTTTTCCCCAAACTCGGACCCAAGTGGTTTCCAATCCCACAAGCTACAAAAGGAAATGGGATCCAACAAGATCTCGCCACAGGGTCTAAAGGTAGGTACACATGATGCAATTATCAGACCGATCATGATTCCAGAGCATGTGAAATGCTGCATGTGTATGCTCCATGATCTTGTCCTTTAGTGATTAAGGGGTCACAGTTTATGATTTGGTTTTATAAATGTCCTAAAAATCACCATCACTGATTGTAAGATGTCAGACAAATGTGGTTGGTGTGTATTCATGTACAACTGTCTTTCTGACTTTTCTGGCACTGTTCTCTGCGTCATAGGCAGATATCTATAGTGTGTATGGAGTCACAATATTTTCAGCAGATGGTTAGGAGACTTGATGGTCTCAGAACTGCTAGTAAATTGGAAGAGTCATCGCATTTCATGTAAGACTGCATAGCCTTGAATCCAGCTTTTCCCCAATTATGGTCACTCTCTAATTAAGCTCCGGATAACCTGTAAGATTTCTACATTTGTATGCCACATATAACAATAATAAGGACACAGTGTTACAATATCATCCAGTCCCTTCTATCTGTTGGCCACATTGGTGCCTTAATACATGCCTTATCCTCAAATTAATATGGTTAAGGACTTACATTATGATCATTTTTATCTCAATCCCAATAACATGTAGTTAAACAGGACAAAAATGGTAATGCTGGTTTACAGATCCTAGAAATCTTGGATCAGATATGCACATACAAATAAAGAGAAGTTACAAATATAAATGAAAGAGTGAATTTAATTGACCTTTAATTAAACTTGATGGAGATGTAGTTAAGTGATGAAATCACCCAGGGTCAGGGGTACTAATAACAATGGAAAGGGGGATGGGATATAAACCTGGGCCCAGACATTCCTGTTTAGTGTCCATATACTGATTTATGTTGTCCTATTCTGAGCTGTGTAAAGATAAAGACCAGTTAACGATCATCTAAGTGAAAATAGATGGAAGCCAAGAAGATGCCATATTGTGACTGATATCGCTCTTTCAGAAGCCCTGCCCATGTAAAGTCCAACCTCTAGAAGAGTAAATAATTTCATGCAATTAAAGGAAAACGTGTTAAAATATACATAAAATAGAGAATACTAATTTATTAATATGTCTTGTTCCTGTTAAAGTAAAGAAAACAATGAAAGTTAATTTCTTGTGTATTGAAAAGTTTCTATTGGACTTAAAAGGATCCTACAAATAGAATTATATCTGAAATAACATCAGAGAGAAAAGAATATGAAAGGTTTCTGTAATGTCATACGGTGAACACATTGCTATCAGCATCTCTGGACAGAAGGTATATAGATCCCTAAAGTATGAAGAACAAACACTGGGTAAGCAGCCATTTTATGAACTGTGGATCCAAGTTCATTTGCACTACAGCAATGCTGGAGAGTCTGGTAAAAGGCATTCATAAAAAATGCCTTTTAATAAGTTTAATAGCACAACATCATCAGTGGAAACCACTCTAGTGCTTAGAGATTATATTGTGCAGAATTGACAGTCTTACTGTGTTTTGAGACCAAAGGCTTTATATATGATAATTAGTATAAGTGTTATGACTCTTTATTAGATAGATGTGGTCAGGATACCCAAAAGGGTTCTCCACATCACCTGCTGAATACCACAATGCAGGTAAGCATGCTTTAAGGGTGTGTTTCCCGGGTACGATGTGTTGTTCTGTGACCAATCGTATACCAACAATGCAGCCATGACATCGAAGACATTTTTTGTTTTACGACTAGTACCTTTTTGAAATAAGGCCATTCCCCATACGGTACCTGATCCGGCATTACGGTTTTTTTTTTTATGAAAAAGATGTCAGCAATGATACATCCAAAATTAAACTTTCGTCTGTATTATTGCTGAAAACAGACCATTTGTACCGGCATCTGCATCCCTGATTTAAGTACGAGGTCAGTGATAAAGGAGTCCTTCAAAAACTAATTATCATTTGTTATAAATTAGTCAGTATAAGATTTGTTAAAAATCATGTTCATAGTGCTGCCAACCTTAGGTTCGACAAATATTTACACTTAACAGTCCGGATTCACAGTTACGTAGTTTTCATCTTACGTACATTGTTTTAAGAATTGAGCTACTACGCATGCATAGTAACTTATTTACGCTATCTACGTACCATTTCTGTACATAGATGAATCACGCTTACACAATCTATGTACAGAAATGGTATGTAGATACCTTCTATCCAGCATTTAAAGTGATTTGCAGCAGACTGCTTTGTGTTTGATATAAGTTAGGTATTTTGACAGTTTATTTGCTTCATTGGTAGTGGATCAATTTTTAACATTAGCTTCAGAAAGATAAAAAAAAATGTAATCCATTTATTATAATACAATACATATAAGTACAATAATTATGGCATATCTGTAACTATACTTACCAAGATCTCCATATACCTGTGAAGGGTGATACTGAGGGGTGTATTGGGAGGCCATGTCACCTGCTCCACCGACTGGAGAGTAAATGTGACGAGGAGGTGGAGGCATCATAGCAGGAAGCGGTATAAAACCTGGCAGCGGCGGTCGATGTATGACGGCATGGCCGCTGGTGTGGAACTCTGGGGGCTGTGGGACCACTACAACCCTCCTCACACCATTGTCTTCAATTACCTAGAAGAAAGAACGGAGGAAAGGTTAAGAATTCACATTCACTCTATTAAGTAGTCTACATCCTGTGTGTTTTATGTGTTGTGATTATATATATATATATATATATATACACACACACACAGGAGGCACTCTGAGATTTTCTCAATAGCAAGAAAAGACACTAGAAGGTCATATATGGAACCAACGTTTCAGTATTTAATATAATTTCATCATATATTAAGTACTGAAACGTTAGCTCCATATATGACCTTTTAGTGTCTTTTCTTGCTATTGAGAAAATCTCAGAGTGCTTTCTGTAGTGTTGTTATATTACGCTGGAATAAGCTAGGAGTGCACCTGAGTACTTCATGCAAAAGATTGTACAGAGTGCCATCCATACAACATATATATATATATATATATATATATATATACACAGATACTTGGAGTCTT
>WWET01003242.1:73442-93045 GCA_011038615.1 Limnodynastes dumerilii | reverse complement strand
CATATCTATGTACTATGCTGCTCTGACAGCTTTGAAGGTATACTTCAGAACTGTCAGAGCAGCATAGTACATAGATATGCAGCAGCATCTATTGCAGGTAGTAAAGACAGGGATCAGCGGCTTCAGCTGATCCCTGTCTGTACTACTCCCTGCAATAGACGCTGCTACATATCTATGTACTATGCTGCTCTGACAGCTTTGAAGGTATACTTCAGAACTGTCAGAGCAGTATAGTACATAGATATGCAGCAGCATTAGCTTTGAAGAATAGGAAGCCATTCAGCTTGCTGATTGGCTCCCTTAAAGTATCGGAAGCTTGCACCAGATTTAAATCAAACTAGTCAAAAGACCAAATACTAGTACAAGAGCGTTTCTGGCGTTTATTTGAAGTTTCAAAAAAAATTGATCCTGTCCACTAACTACAGTGATTATTTGCCCGATCACCCGATAATTGGGTGTCGGGCCGATAATCGCTCTAGTGTATGGCCAGCTTTAGACTTTAAGTTAACAGACATGATATATGATCCAATATAAGGACTCTCAATGTTTAGACTTAGGATTACCTTGGCAGAAAAGCCCTGAAATTTGCAGACTGCTTATTATATATTTGCAAATCTTACAGCTTTTTTTTTTTTTTGCAGATTGAACGGCAGGTTAGCTACTAGTGAATAACAGTGTGATTGAGCATTTTTTCTTTGTTTTTGTGTAAACTATCCCTGCTTTTCATGCACCTGTTTGTATTAACTTTACTTTATACTTTAATTTAAGCAACCACACTACATCATTACATACAACAGCAGATATAGTGGGTTTTTTTCAGAAGCATGTCTGGGTTGCAGCTGACAGGGGGTGTAGTTCCAAAGCGGTTATTTTGAAGATCTGGGGACCTTTTGTGGTAAGTGAGCTCTTATTTAAAAAACATCATATATGACCCAAAGTTGTATATAACGCATCTCTCTGACATTTATTTTAGCACCTTCTTTAGATTAACTTACAAATTGATTTTAGAACCCACCATCTTGTGTGTGTTTGTTTTAAGCGGTTTCATATTAGCTATTTTGGAGACTTGAGTACCTCTGCGGTTAGTGAGCTCTTTTTAAAAACACATGTCCCAAAGTTGGGACTCTGACAGCAACCGTGTGTGTGTGTGTGTGTGTGTATGAAAGCACACCAGTATATTTTAAGGAATTTTCAATTTAATTGCACAGTAACAAAATAAAACCTTTTTTATTGGCTTTGTTTGAACAATAAGGAAACAAAAAAAAAATACTTGTTTTGACTTTTAGGCAAGTTAATTTAGGTAGTTATAGGTAGTCTGCTTTCATTGCAGTGACGACCCTTAGCTTTGATAACCGCTTTGCATATCCTTGGCATCCCATTCACTAATTTTTCCAGCTTTTGGCGATCCATTCAATTCCAGCAGCTTTGAAGAGCCTTCCAAAGGCTCTCAGTGTTGGTAGGCATCTGTTTTCGGACTTCCCTGTCTAATTCTCCCCACAAAAGCTCAATGGGTGAAACATCTGGTGACTGAGGTGGCCATTCCATTTTTGTTACGACTTGAGCATCTTCTTTCTTTTGCAAATAATTAGTACACAACTTAGACGTATGTTTGGAAAAGGAAATTCTGACCCACAAGTCGCCTTCCAGAAGGAATCGTATGACGCACTAATATGTTGTGGTACACCTTTTGAGCCATTATTCCGTTGATTCTGACCACGTCACCAACTTGGTTGCCAGTGAAACATCCCCAAATCATCACATTGCCTCCTCCATGCTTAACTGTTGGCGCTACACTGTCTGGTAGAAAGCGCTCACCTGGGCTACGACACACAAAAGGCCGGCGATGCGAACCAAAAAGTACAAATTTCGATTTGTCTGTCCAAAGCACCCTCTTCCACTGTTCCTCAGTCCAATTCTTATGCTTCTTAGCCCATGCGTACCATCTTGCTACGTTTGTAGCACGCAACCCTACCACAAAGGCCATATTCCTGCAAGCGCCTGGCCACCGTCCTATCGCACACAGGCTGGGAACAACTTTTTGGAACTCCCTTCCTATTTCTGGAGTGGTCAAACGTCTGTTACGCTTGCTAGTAGTCACAATGAAGTTGCTCTCATGAACAGTTTTTGGAGGACCAGTTCGTTTTCTTGTAACATTTTGACCAGATTTTGGCGTTCGTTCAATAGCCCGACGCACGGCCCCAACGGATACCTTCAACAGTTTGTGGATTTGACGCAAAGAATAACCTTCTTCCCTCAAAACAATGATTTAAGCACGTTTCCACACTTAACTCACAGTTCATTTTGGCCGTTTTTGACTAACTGGAGCTTTCAGGAAACTTGTTGACAAT
This sequence comes from Limnodynastes dumerilii, assembly GCA_011038615.1. Classification (NCBI taxonomy): domain Eukaryota; kingdom Metazoa; phylum Chordata; class Amphibia; order Anura; family Limnodynastidae; genus Limnodynastes; species Limnodynastes dumerilii. Next base: position 90,697 of record WWET01003242.1, on the reverse strand, counting down.
TTGGAACGTAAGAAAGCAGCACAATCACACGTTGATAATGCTCGATTATTTCCGATCACTTCAAGCTCACACCAGGGTCGGATTAACAATGGCACGGATGGAGCTGCAGCTCCAGGTTTTGACAGGAAAAAAAACATTTTCCTGTCACAGACTGCCAGCAGCCGTCCTCCGCCTCCAGCACTCTCACCTGAGATCCGTGCAGGCAGTGTGGTGGCCACCCCTCCCTTCAGCTCTCTCTATATCTGGGGTCCTGACTGAGCCTGTCACTCACGCTCACAAGATCCGCCCCCAGACTACACGAGGAGCTGCTGCTGCTGCCTCATAAAGCCGGGTATTGTGTAACGTGTTCTATAATAATATATTTTGTTATTTTTATCATACTCCATTCATACAGTAGCAGAATGTACGATAAACAAGCTTCTTTTCGATTTCAGGGGGTGTGCTCAGACTTATGACAAGTACTGTATATATATATAATTTTTTTATTCTCATGATAACAATATTAAAGTGTAAAAGTACTAAGGACCTAATTTTAACAAATCTATCATATAAAAAAACAATAGATTAATATAAAAACAATATAGTGCTTACAGATCACCAGATTGCATAAAAAAACAGAATTAAAATTATAAGAGCATTGTTACACATTGTTGATCATTATACCATGTGATGTGACTGTGTCTGAATAACACAATATTAGATAAACTGATAGATAAGGTGAGCTATGCATGAAAACAGTTCTGTGGCTTTTAACTAAAATAATAGCATCTCATTTTGTAAGATGCTAATGTGTGTGATTGAATACGGATGTACACAGCTGTGTAATAGGTTGTTGCTATGACAATAACATGCTTGTATTACCAATTTATTGCTTGTAAGACACATTAAAATTGTTGCATGTACGCATCATATAGTGATCACTGGTAGGAATATTGAAGGACACAAAAATGTGATATTCGGAAAAAATCTATAATATCCACATTTTGCTACTCAGATGTATGTAACCAATTGTGTGGATGACTTGTCAGGAAATGTCTTATATTTGTATGGCCTTACACCGATGCATCAGACAGTTCAGAATTAAATATTAACTAAACAGTACGGAGCAAAGGTTGAAGTCAGAGGGCGGCACAGTCAGGATAAGCTGGAAATCACCATACATTATTATTTTATATTTCAGCACACATTTCAGTAAAATAACCCAAAATAGAATGTAACCTAATTTGACACCAGATGTATATATTAATGTAAAAAATGGCAAATTCACTGTTGTGGATTCAATGATGGGGGTGTTTGAAACAAGCATTGTAGTAAACGAAATATGTAAAATTAAAGAGAAGCCTAAGGCTACTAAAATAATTGCGATATTTCTATCTGATCAATATGGGTTCATATAACATGCAACATTGGCGTTTATAATGAAGGCAGTAAACATGCTGGCTCTAAAATGTCAACAGGGTAAACCAGGGGCGGAAATTGACAGACTCAGGCCCCACGGAGATGGGGCCTAAACCTGTATGGGGAGGGGGGCCGTAATCTGCAAATGATAATTACATTTGATGCAGGTCCAGTGGAGGTCACAGGAGAGAAAGAGAGGCTTGTAGTGGAGAACACAGAAGAGAGCAGTGAGAACAGATCAGGGAAGGTATGGAGCAGGGGACACAGCACAGCCCAGAGGGGAAGGCATTGATCAGGGAACACAGAAGGGAGCAGTGGGGACAGCTCAGGGAAGGCATGGAGCAAGGGACACAGCAGAGTGCAGCGGGGAAGGCACTGATCAGGGAACACAGAAGGGAGCAGCTGGGGCAGATCAGGGAAATCATGGAGCGGGGGACACAGCATAGCCCAGAGAGGAAGGCATGGATCAGAGATAACAGAAAGGAGCAACGGGGGCCGACTTATTTCTGTCGGCAAGGTACCCCTGCCGACATAATATTTTATTGGTGTTAAAACCCTTTCAGCAATTATTTAGCCGACAGTATAGTATCAGCTGTGTCACTGTTGAATTTGTGACTGTTGGCGTAATAACCGCAATCAGTCAAAATCTATCCCGATTTACAGATACCCACACTCCCAGTTAATGTTATTACACTGTATCCGCACCTGAGATGTAGCTGAACATTGCCCGCAGTAATCAGCCCTATTAGGCTCCGGAAATTTCCATGCACTGTCATTCTTATCTTTTAAGGCTGTAGCAGCATGGTTAATGCAGATCCCCATAACTCCAAGTATCTTATCCACTGAAAAGTAGAACAGTGGAGGTACAACCACTGAGAAGCCCACAATGGTAGCTCTAAAATACTACAGCTGTCTATAGTAAAATCATTGAAATACCAAAAATTGATATAGCTGGGGTTTCTCAAACCAGCAAGACTTCACTTTATGGCATGTTGTATTTTAAATGAAAAATGAATAGCTGTACTTAATTTTTCCATCTCACTGCAATGATATGTTAATTGTTATCTCACAATGATGTACATTTTAATGTATAGATAACTCTAAGGTATACTGGGCTACAAGATTTAATCTATCAGACTTGGTCATGTCCAAGCCAGGTAGACAAGATGAATGCAGATAATGCTGCTCAACCAATTTGGCCACCATAAGGGACAAAGTGCAACTGGTATGCAGCATTATGCAGTGTTAGGAAGTGCCCACATACTGACTGGTTACCTCCGCCACAATAACATCCCTGCTCTCAACTGCTTAAAGGTAGCCTGCCCCCTAAAATCATGGAAAGTGGCACTGTGCAAAGAAATCGAAGACCAAAGCAAGTCTCCTAGCCAATCACTGTTAGAAGGTGCTGGCTGTTCTTACTACATGGCAGCAACCAGCACTTCATCTGGATACACTGCATGTGCATAAAAAGCACTGAATACTTGAAATTATGTTGCTCAATCAGTGCTTTAACAGGATCCTTTACATCAGGGGTGTCAAACTCAAATTCATCGGGGGCCGCATCAGCAGTTTGGTCCCCATCAAAGGGCCGGTTGTATCTGTAGGTCTATGTGTCCACTCTATGTGCCCAGCCATGTGCCCCCTTTTATAGTGCCCAGCCATCTGCCCCCTTTTATGGTGCCCAGCCATGTGCCCCCTTTTATAGTGCCCAGCCATCTGCCCCCTCCATTTACTTTACTTACCTTTTACTTCTTTCTTTCTTTTACTTCTTTCTTCTTCAGTCTGGCTCCTCTCCGCGGCGTCCGCGCGCTCCTCTGATCCCTGGAGATGTCGGACGGACGTCACGTGATGACGTCACGTCCGACACCCAGGGGGCAGTGTGGGGCAGGAAGAAGTCGGGCCAGGTCCTGGAAGGTAAGTAAATTTTTTTTTTTTTTTTAACTTGAGCCATTTTTTAAATGAATTTACTCCGTGCAGGCACGGAGTAAATTCATTGAAAAAAAAAAAAGGGGAGGCTGCAAGGCTGGCGGCGGCACCGCGGGCCATCAGACGAGGTCTGGCGGGCCGGATTTGGCCCGCGGGCCTTGTGTTTGACACCCCTGCTTTACATCTATCAAAATAGCAACCAGCAAGGTTCTCCTGACAGTTGTGCTGGTCTTTAATAGCTCTAGAAAAGAGACACCTGAAAGTCACATATCGTCAGGTAAAAAGGCTGGTTTCATTCAAGTGATATACTTGTCCGTGTACACAGAATTTTTATACGAGTAACATCATTTTCAAACAATTCATAAGAAATTTGATTGAACCATCACTATCTTTGGATTCTGGAGAAATGGTCTGGGGTGTGGAATCTACAGTCTAATGCCAAAAAATGCTAAATCTTGCATTTGGGACACAAATAAAACAAAATCTCAATATATCATTAACAACATTACAAAACAAGAAAGGCCTGAGGAACTAAATATGTATAGCTTGGAGCTAAAAGGGTCAAGCGGGCGTATAAGCTGGAGGGTGGTACGTTTAGAGGAAATGTGCAGAAAAATGACTTCACTGAAAGGGTGGTGAAATAACCTCCCACCTGAAATGGGACAGGCTAACACAGTGGAACCATTTAAACCATGATTGGGATAAATAGAAGTCTTAAATCTTAAACTAAATTGAGGGTCTAGAGTCAGTAGAGTTTAAGAAAACAAAACAAAAAACAACAAGGCAGACAGAATGAGCAATACGGCTCTTATCTGCCATCACTTTCTATGTTTCTATATATGATACATATATATGAATATACATTACATTCCTTCTTTTCAATAATAGGTTAAAATAAGGGAATGAAGCACACCATGTTTAAGGATTTCAATTATATGCATTTTAATTGGATCTGAAAGAATATAAAGCCTAATATTGCATTCCAAAACCTTCACTCATTCTCACTCATTGTCATGTTTATATTGTTAGTTATTAAAAGACCATCTGGTTTAGCACTTGGCAATTTTTCATTTTGCAGATACCAATAGAAAAAAGTCAATTATTTGCAGGTTTATTGGTTACTTTTTCCCCACTACACAGCTTGTTTTTTCCCCAATGACTTAAAACTAGACAAAAACACATTGGCAATGAAGAATTTCTCCTATATAGGTCTCACAGTTCCTTGGGTGTTACAATTACTGCAACTAGGTCCGAATAAAGGAACTCTCATATTTGCATTGGTTAGTTTAGGATTTCATGACTTGGAGGTGATGTTAATGTTTTTGAAAACAGTAGTGAAAAAAATAACTTTGTATTTGGGAATAGGTGTGATGATCACAACACATTAATGCAGTCAGTTCATATGGAAGTATCTGGTGGAGAGCATCCCTCACTATGAAATGCTCTACTGGTTTAGCAAGCATAATAATATCTGCCACAGTTCAACTATTTAGAGCATGGTTTAATGCCTACTATAAATCTAAGCATGTGACTAGCCAGTATCACCAAATACAGATTTGGCTATGTAGATATAATACTGCTCAGAGCTGTTCTCTAAACACAGCATTCAGCAGGCTGACGTGGAAATCCAAACCTACGTCATTAGGGGAAGGTCAACAGTTAGTGAGGCATGCAAATTAGATTGGTTGGGGAACGGCTTTCACACACCAGAGCTGAAATGTACACTTCTACTTTGTGGAAAGCAATGTGCTCTACCAATAACAGCTGACCTAACAAATGACATATTTTGGTCATCAACAATAATGTTTATCTATAATTACTTTATTAGTGTAATGTGCACATTATTTTCCCTTTCTTCTTAGTAACTTGAAACATAAATCTATTTATCAATAACAAACGATTTCAAGATATTCTGAAATATAAATCAAAATATCAACCTGCTGAGCATATCCTGGAGGCACATAGATTGGAGGGACTGAACCATTGGGGGACATCATAGGGACCTGAGCAGGACCTGAAAAGAAGATAATATGCAAAGTTTTACTTTAAAAAAATAATAATAGAAAGTAAAAAAATGAAAGTATATTAAAACAGGGAATCAGCAGTAGCATTTTTCTGTGTGTATATTTGACTGTAAACCAGTTTAATGCAATGCAATAACATTGCTATATATATATGTTGGCTGGTACAGCGATTTTGGAGGTCTATAGTACGCTGTATAAGTAAAACTGGTGTCAGCCTGCCGGAGATGCTGCATAGGTGGTGCTTATTTGGGATCGGTCTGGAAAACTCCTTTAACATCTATAAGCAAACTTACATCAAGTGTTTGTGTATGTGGGCCAAAGTGTGCATTGCTAGAACGTGGTATGCTGCAGCGCCGCCCCTGGTTGGTGACTGGATTTGTCTTGTAAATATTTCACTTGCCCACGAAAAATTTATGTTTACCAATAAAGGTTGTCCACAAAAATTTAACAAGGTCTGGGACTCCTGGGTTGAGTCCGAATACTATGGGACGTTCTTTGCTGACGCCTCATGATGCAGTTGCTAGAAGGCAACGGATAATGTACTTATTGGGATAAATAAGATTGGTCGGTTGAAATATGTAAACTGTTGCATATTAATGTATAACTGTTTTTTGACTCTCTAAAACCCAATAAAAAACGTTTGAAATGAAAAAAAAAAATTGGCACAATTTTCAGTGCCAGGGTTATGCCTTATTGAATGGATTAATCCCTTCTAACATCTGGTTAATAAATATTGGACGACCAGGATCTGTGGTGTGTTGTCATAGTTGTATATGAGGAAACAGTGGTATATAATCACAAAGGTAATTATTTCAAGAGATAAAATAGATGTGCAGATTGTAAAACATGTTACATATTGCAGCTAGTTTTTATAGAAACGGGGCAAAAGAGACATTTTCGTTAAGACCGTAGGGGGCGACAGATTTTAAACTAAATATCCACTTAGTTTCCTTCTGTAGCAGGATTTTATTCAAGTCACCCCCCCTACTGTCCAGTTTAACTTGATCAATAAGGCATGCTTTTAAGGATTGCGGATTGGAATCATGGTGTTGTAGGAAATGCCTTGCAATTGGAGCTAGGGGCTTATTCCTAGTTGCATCAGCTTGGGCATTTTTGATAGACCTAAGGTGCTCCATCAATCTTTGATGGAAAGGTCTGATTGTTTTGCCTATATATCTCAGATTGCAACCGCATAGCAGGCAATATACTACCCCCTTTAGAGTTGCAATTCATGAAAAACTGAAGTATATGTGATTTCCCAAAGCGGTCACTAATGCTAGTTGTTTTTGACATATATCAACAGGTGCTGCATGTCCCACATGGGTGGCTGCCACACACTGGACCTTTCTTTTTAGTTCTTGAAGAATACATGCTGATAACCATGTAGTCCTTCAAATTTCTGGCCCTACGCCAGCACATGCCTATTGCAGGGATAGGGAGCCATTCAGCTTGCTGATCGGCTCCCTTAAAATACCTTCTTCTGTGTTACTGTGTTTCAATATTCACAGACAGGCTCCTGCATTATGCTGACTGATTTCTAGGAGACAGAGTTTCTGTAGTGGTGAATAGCATTACTTCCATTACAGATTTTCCTCTCACCAGCAATTTTCACACTATATAGTACTACTATTATAATTATTATTATTATTACAGTCCTATCTTCTTAAAAAGAAAGAGATTGGAGATTTAAGTTTGCAACATTAATCTTTTTTTCTTTTTCTGCAGATTTAAAGTTTTATGACACTCATGAAAGTGGCTGGCAAAAGTTATACACATATTTTGATGTAAGAAATAATATTTACATGCAGTGGAAGAAGCATGGACATCCATTTGTAACGCAGACCTTCTTTACTATGAAAGACCATGCCTATGTTACAAATGAAATCAACCGAATCGCTGGTGGCTCTAATACGATTATTGTTATTGCTCTAGGACAGCACTTCAGACCCTTCCCTGTTAATCTGCTTATCAAAAGACTTCTCAATGTCCGCAAGGCTATAGAAAATCTGTTCCTAAGAAGCCCAGATACAAAGGTCATCATAAAGTCAGAGAATACCAGAGAAATTAATACAGATGTTGAGAGATTCAGCGATTTTCATGGATATATTCAATATCTATTAGTGAAGGAAGTCTTCAGAGGACTGAATGTTGGGGTAATTGATGCCTGGGACATGACAACAGCCTTTGGATCTTATAATGTTCACCCACCAGAGCCAGTTATTAGGAATCAAGTCAAACTGTTTCTGTCTTATATTTGTTGAGCTGTTGTGGATCACTGTGGATCTCTTTATTATATGTTTAAAGTAACTCTGGACCAGATCCTACGATTTCATTTGTATGTGATCAAACCACCAAGAAATGGATGCATACGGATCTGCAGGGTCATGATATCCACCCGCTGCTACTCACTTACGCTGCACTAATATACTTCCGATTGCCAGGTCCTAACTTTACCATTGCTGACTTTTTTTTCCCTGAGTCTTGATTGCTATGCAGAAAGGATACACTTACACGTTACATTTTAATAACAAGGTATGCGGCATGCCCATTTCTGATCATAAATTGGTGATGGAAGCAGAGGAGGATTGGCAATAGGCCTTACCGTAAGTTTCCCGGTAGGCCCACAACCTTATGAAGCCACCTAGAGGCCACCTCATCAGCACATGTGGTTTTTTGTTATGGCCGTGGTGGATCAGCAGAAGCTGCTATGTTTTGTTCATTGGCTCAGTGCAGGTCTTGCAGCGCAGAGGCCTCTCAGTATACCCACTTCACCTAAGAGGCCTCCGCAGTACTTGATCAGAATTTGGTTAATGAGTGAGACAGAGCACCTGCTGAAGGATCGGCACCAGCAGCTAGGAGACAGGAAAGGGCGGATCAGCTTACAGTTACCAGGGGGCATTACTTGCTGTTGCTATAGAGCAACAGGCAGTCAATCGCAAGGCTGCCTGTTGGTGAGTGGGGTAGAGGCAGCCTCCTGGTAACTGTAAACTGATCCCTCCTCTCCTGTCTCTGCGGGGCTGCTGACTGCAGGATCTGTGTACAGGGGATCTCACAAGTGTGTGTGTATATATATATATATATATATATATATATAAAACATGTGTTACCGGTATTATTTCATAGAGGTGAATGAAAACCATGACATTCTCTAAGAGGTTAGCAACTCACATCCTGGCATCAGCTAGATGCCTGGTGGCTAAATTCTGGAAGCAAACGGAGCTGCCCCCAATGCCTGTTCTCAGGAACAGAGCCCACATAGAGCGCATGACCCACTACCTCCAGGACAGGGAATATAAATTTCCACTCATTTGGTCACCTTGGCTTATACGGCAAACACAGCCATAATTTCACTGTCTAGGACCCCCAAACCAATTCCATTGTAACTCTCTTTCAGCCCAACCATTACTAGAAACTTAAAGCAGCAGCAGCATACGAGTGAAGCGCCGGTGATGCAGGGAAACACTCACCGGACATCGTGAGTCTTCACGATGAAGGTACGTTTTTATAAATCTGAGGAGTGAAGTGTCCAGGCTCGCTGCGATGATAAGCAAGCCTGGATCACTCTCACTCCCCAGATTTATGCGCTGTCTATAAATAGAGCCCTATGTTTGGTTGTCTATATTTCTGTTTCACATTTGATATGTGCAATATATGCTTTTTCTTATTTCTATCTGTAACACTGGTTGTAATGTTTTGGCAAACATGTCTGATTCATTTGCATGATTGCTGCTCAATAAAACAAAGTTTAAAAAAAACCCATGACATGAACTCTTAGAAGATGGATGGTGTGTGTTATAGCAGAAGCTGTGGTGCTCCCCTGTCAGTCTCTCTGCCCAGCGTGGGATGTTATGCACAATGCACTGGGATTCCTTTTATCACCCCGCTGTGAGAAGGCAGAGGGCTTGTATGCTCCCCTGGGTAATGTGTGGGACGCGTTTCCTATATTTAGTGAATGATTTAGCCGGCGGCGATGCGTGTCGTGCACAGTTCTATACATAGCACCAGGCTAATGTAAACAGCGATGAATCACCGACTGCAAGTCCCCGAGAGACACACGGAGCGTCTCCCCCACATGCTGACGTCATGATGTGCGTCACTGACGCAAGGAAGGTTGTGCGTCACTGACGCAGGCAGTACCGGGCTGACACACAGAGCCCACAGGCTACCGAGACAAGCAGCAGTCATCACCACTCAAAGCCAGGGACAGGCTGCAGAGCATTAATGGTCTGTCCTAGCAGCAGGGTTACTGAAGCCAGCCAGCTCTGGTACCTAATAATTCGTGATACTGAGAAGGGGCAGGGATACACATATGTCTCCAGTGCATGCATAATATATGCTGTGATCATGGTGTTTCCCCACGATCATTTATATAATATACAAGTAGTATAAATGGGTAACTTGAGTGCATACCTTGAATACTTCCAGACGCTGCATTCACTATAAATACTATCCCTATACAGCAATCTATGAAATATAACTACTGTATTTCCATATGAATTAAACAACTTAGAGACAGTTCACAGTAGATGGATATTCAATACAGATGAGTCATAATATTCTACCAATCATTTACATTGACAGCATAATAGGACTTGAATAAAGCATTTGTCCTCTCCTTAAAACTTTGCCCTCACTAGATAAAATTACATTTTATTTTCTTTAACTTAAATTAATATATTAGTTTGAAGAAGCAAATTATTCCCTTGTTGGAAGTACTTCTGCTTATTCATCATATGGGATTCCTTTTTTTTTAATCATAGCTACCCTCCTCTTTTCAGTTTTCTATAATGCAGCAGATGGCAGCATCAGAGGGATATGATTTTCAGTGGTTAAACAAAAAAATCTCATAGAATAAAAAAAAAACTAGTTTTTTTTCCATCCATTACTGCGACAGAATACATACATATTGCTATTTGCAGCCTTCACTTTAGTTTTTTCTTAGATCACACAGATAAGTAATGATTTTGCATTACCATGGCAACCACAGTCATACCATTTGTGGGGCACTAAATTTTTAGCAGCATTGCCATGAATGTTTCTCCTCCACTTTTTTTCTGGCAGCCTTTTTAACAGTAAAATAAATGTAATAATATAGATTTAAATACCTATGTGATGCATGCTTACAAGGTTCTATACTTTCTAAAATATTAAAGGGGAATTATTACTTCTTTAATACACTAATGTTATGATTCTCATATTTTACCCTAATGTGTTGACTTTGCTATAACTTAGTTATTTTCTGCTTACACTCTAAATGTGAAAAGAAATAACACATCATATGTAAACACATTTGCTGACATTATAAGAATATACTACTTAATTACATTTCCAGACAATCACTATAAATATTTGTGCTCAATATTTACCCATTTTTTAAGCAAATTCTACAACTACTGCACATACCAAACTGGTTGTTTTTTTTTATCTTTTCATGCAAATCAAGAGGCATTCAATAGCCATTTCACAGAAACCTTATTTCAAATCAGAAATACTAAATTTAAGGGTCATTCCATGCTGAATCATCACAGCTTCCAACCAGACTTTCAGATTTTCATGAAATTTTGTAGGTTGGTAAACAATATAAAGTAATTTGCATATGTAAAATGTTATCCCTTAGTGATACATGGGGCCAGATTTGCTAAGCTGCAGGTTTGGAAAAGTGGAGATGTTGCTTACAGCAACCAATCAGATTCTAGCTCTCTAACTGAAAAAAAAGTGTATGTTTAATTTTTTTTTGTATGTATGTTATACCCCGTTCACACTGAGTTAAAAACCCGGGATATTTTTGGGGCAAGCCCCGACAACCCGGGTCGGGGCTCAGTGTGAACAGGTGCACCAGCTGCTACCCGGGAATTAGACCCGGGACATTTGAAGGGTTATTCTCAGGTCTGGCCTGGGTAGCCGCCAGTGTGAACAGTGCAACCCAGGTTTTTCAACCCGGGTCGCATAGACACTTCAGGATTGGTCTAATTTATTTACTATTGCCCTGGAAACAAGTGTTGCCAGAGCAACAATAAACAAATTACGCAGTGTGATGACTCACACTACTGACAGGGCAGACCCGGGTCCCGGAATTTACCGGGTCTGTCCTGCAATGTAAACAGGGTGTGTGACCCTGGGATCTCCTGGTGACACGGGAATATTCCGGGTTCACAGACCCGAGATATTGCCAGGGCAGCAGTGTGAACACGGTATTATGCAGTTAAATACAATCTCTCTTTGGTATACTTTTCATTTTTGGTAGCCTTTGGAAACGGGAGTAAAATAAATAAATTATATATATACCTCTCACTCCCGCAGCCAAGACTTCTCCCGGGCCACCACTCTCCATTTGAACAACCTACCACATACTATCAGGCAATCCAGCACTCTCCAATCCTTCAAACGCTCCCTCAAAATCTACTTCTTCAGGCTAGCCTACCCTTCCTCCACCTAAGCTTACCTGCCCTCCACATCTTCATCACTGTGTCTCCTGTTTATTCACCCTCTCACTTAGCATGTTAGCTCATATGAGCTAGGTCCTCCTCTCTCCTGTCATCACCCCTCTACCTTGTCCTCATCACTTCCACCTTTTTCTATCTCTGTCTGTTTTCACCTGCTTCTACACACATATCCAGCATCTTTATTTTTCTTACATTTTGTTCTGCCTTTTTTGTACTGTATTTTAATTTTGCTTTGTACATGTATTGTATTCCTTATTCGTGTTTTTATACCCTGTTATTTTTTGTATGGAATTGTATCTGTTACTATTGTCTGTGCTATTGCCTCTGTACGGCACTGCGGATACTGTGTGGCGCCTTATAAATAAACGTTAATAAAAATAATATATATATATCAGTTCTTTCTCTAGTCTACCATCCTATCAAATAAAATCTAATCATACAATATAGTAACGTATAAATATGTATTTAACTTGTCCACATTGGCCAAAGTCCTTATAACTAGGTGCTGGATGGCGCCAGATTCTCCAATTATACCACGCTGGGTGGCCTTGGTGAACGATACAGTTCGTCATGAAAGATATGTATACACACAGAGAAAAGCAGTGCATAAATTCCAGAAAGTGTGGGCGCGGTGGTGATGGCCTGATTCCGGATAACACATCACAACTTCTAAACCTCAATTTAAGGGTTTGCATGTTAAATTACAATGCTCAGTTCCTGATCAATGGGATTTTTATTTGTCTTGTGTATGTCATTTTGCTTTGTAATGTAATTACCTTTTTTTGTGATGATTTGGCATGGAATGACCGGGAACACAGTAGTAGTTTACATGTATAAACCTGCATATACAATTTTGAAAAAATAAGCACATCATTTTCTCCAAAAACTTCTCATTAATTTAGATTGGCATCACAATCAAAGTTTATACACTAACATAGCAGATGATAGAAGCAAACCCACAGGGTCTGCTCACTCTACTCCATCCCAAAATGGGCAAAAACCACCTTCCAAGCAAACCACCAATCCCTCATCCCCTCTCTTTGACCATTTACAAGAAGGAAGGCCATCCTCTGAACGGGTCTAATGTAGAGGAGACAAGAAGTCGTGGGCTTCATGCCATCACTCGAGCCCAAGATGTTGTGACTGTGTAGGTCCAGCGCTTGAGGATGATTATTTATAATCCAGTGCTTTTGGCAAGATTGTGTTGTGGCAGTAAACATTAAAATCTAATATCACAAGGTTTTTAACAAATATTCCTATTACCAGATTCCTAAAAATCTGTACTACAATAACTTTTAGGATAAAATGTGTTTGGAGATAATTAGTCTACTTGATTGGCTTCACACATTTAATGGGACGTGCTAGGTAAAAGAACCTTGCCTTATTATGTGTTGTTTAGCAAATAATTACTAGAACTTTCCTCTACTACTGAGTGGTGAAGCTGGTTTCTTTATTTCACATACATCTGGGTGCTTGAGTTGTGTAACTTGAGTAGGTCCATCATTAGAGCTATCTTAATTGCTACATCTTGTCTACATGACAGTAACAGTGGACAGCATTTAGCAATAGCTACAAATATTATTCCTTTTCATAGGATCATTATAGGTCATCACAGCTATTTTGGATCAACGAAATGCTTTGTTAAGTACTGAAATGTCATGAAAAGCAGACACATTAATGTAATGGTGCTTTGTGAAGCCACATAAATTTCTTGTGTAGAGCAACAGACTCTTAAGTACTTATTCTGTTCCGTCCTATGAGTCAAATTAGATGAGGGTGTCGTGCACTCGGCAGTGTCAATTTCTATTTATCCAGTCCTGGTAGATGGTTTAACTAATGACTGACGAAAAAAAATTCTGCTTAAAAAAAAATAAAATAAAAAAAATGGAGCGCATTAAACTTGCTAATCACTCTACTTGTGTAATTACTGCAGAACAGTGCTGTCAAACCTTGACCCTGCAGCTGTTAGAAGGATTAAAAGTAAACATACACAGCACAACATAAAGTGCATAAAAGCCTTTTACAGGGAAACGGAATCAAATATTTAGCACATTTCAACATTTTAAAGCCGAATCTGAAAAGCTAAAAACAGCACAGGGAAGGACATACATTGTTGCTGTTTAAATGGACGTCAAGGTGGCTTAACAGATATATTCACTGTAACTAATAGGAATAAAAGGACAAGTCAAGGCTGTAATGTACAGCTGTTGTAGATATACAACACATTTTTATAAAATGCTTAGACTATCTCCATAAACACACTGCGCGCGCTCAGAAATGTGCAGGTAATTGAATCGGATTAAGACTGAACCAAGCTTTAGTTTAAAACTAATTTAGAGTAAAGCTAAACATCACGGCCTGGATTTAGAGCTGCACTTACACCTTTTTTTAGGTGCAAGTGTAGACCTGAGCAGTACCATGCTGAACTGCAAGGGGAGGCAGCTTTAAATTGTGAAAGCAAAATGATATTAAAGAGGTGCCGTTTCTTAACTCAACTCTATTTTATAGATTTAATATAAAGCTATGCAGTATTATTTGAGTTCTGTGTGCAAAAGTAATGTATTTTCCCTGCATGTTAAAGATTTAAGATTAATGAATTAATGAGCACCCCTCATCTTGCAAAATAGTTTAGCCAAGCTGTACACTTGCACCTGTTTTATCCTTACTCCCAAACTCTGAATCCAGGCCCAACCTCTCAACCTATTCTCTTTGCACATTTTTATTTAGATTCCCCCCTGCAGTTCAACATTGTTTTAACAAGGTGCAGATTTGGTCCAAATTTTTTTCTGTTACTTCCATATCTAGATCAGCCCTATAACGATCGGGCTTCCAGTTTTAGCGTTTAAGAAATTAGTTTTAGCTATTCTTAAACAACTGCTTATTGAGGGCTGAATAAAAATATTGACTAAAAAGTGAACAAGGGAGTAAGTGAAGAATAGGAAAGGGGGTGTAAAAAAAAAGTAGCAATTGTAAGGACACATTTAGAACGATAATAGAGGAAATTTGAAGAAAGTTAATGATTTGATAAACTATGGATTATTGCATTTAGTTTAAATGATTAGAAAAAGCACAAGTCCATAGGCCAGGTCATGTGACAGATCTATCAGAGACATGCTGTTGATTTTCCTATGAAGAACCATAATCATGTCCCTATCCTTGGTTGATGAGTTATTTTCTTCAACATTATAAGTAACTGAATGTAACTATGACAGGACAGGTTGTGGTGCTGTAGGCCGTTAAACATTAATGTAAATAGTAATAGTGAAAAAAAACATACAAAAAAAATGTGATGTCTAGCATTGAAGGAAACATTAATACTTTTTCCCAATAGCTCAAACATAATTTGTGAGAAAAATAAGCGTGAAAGTCAGCTCTTGTCATTCCTACATGCCCAATGGTTGTCTGGGGGTTTCTATGTGGGGATTACTTTGTGCTAGCACTTACCCATAGTGCCTTCCCTGCCCCCACTTTAGTCAACAGAACCATGGAAAAGAATCATTGGCTCTGTCTGGGAAGCACATTAAATATTCACATAAATGAGTGAAAAGCTTTACTCTGTAGCCATTTCATTCCACTACAAGTTGTGACAACAAAGCTGAATTTCCTCACAGGATTAGAAAATTGCATTTAGTAAACGCTTATCTTTACACATAACCATTTCTCTGCAGTGCATTCTGAATTGTTCAGGCACAAAACAATAAAGCTAAATCTTCCCCATTAGGCAACCTCCAGCACTCCAGGTGTTGTGGAACTACAAGGACCATCACAGGCAAAAGCAGGGTTTTAAATAGGTTTCAATATGAGTCCCATATATGACAATGAATCTAAGAATATGAATACCGTATTTCCCCATGTATAAGACACACCTTTTTTAGACAAAAAATAGGTCTAAAAATCAGGTGCGTCTTATACGGGGGATACAACACTGAACTTACCTTTTCTGTCCCTCCGGCGGTGTCAGGCTCTCTCCCCAGCATCTGTGCCTCGGGCTGTCTCCCTCTTGTCGCACGCTGCACAAAGACGTTGCGCGACCTAAGGTCACCTCAACGACAGTCGGAGTGACAGCTGCATGGGAGAGAGTCTAACACCGCCGGACGGACCACCGGAGGAACAGCAAAGGTAAGTTCAGTGTTGCATCCCCTGATCCCCTGTATAAGATGCACCCAATTTTTTATTGAGTAAAGCTAAAAATAATAGTTAAAAAATACATTTACATGCATTTTTTTTTAAATTTAGGCTCCAAAAATGGGGTGCGTCTTATACAAGGGAGCGTGTTATACATGGGGATATCCGGTATACACTGTACCATGGTGTTTGGATGGGTGTGGTTTGCCGCAACAAACAGCTGATTTGCAACAAACCACAGCCCAACAGAGTAACAGCAATGCAACAGCAACCTGTTTCCAACCAGAAAGAGCTGTGACAACAAAGAATTCCAATGGCAACAGGTACATGAATCATCCCCTAACCTTCCCTGTCTCACATCCTAACCTTCCACTTCTAGCTGCCTAACATTAACTATCCATGTCCCACTGCCTAACCTTCCTCTTTTAGCAGCCTAAGCTTAACCCTCCCTGTCCAGCAACCTAACCCTCACTGTCCTGCAGGATAACCCTAACCTATTCTTTCTAGCTGCCTCACCTTAACCATCCATGTCCCGCTGCCTAACCCTTACCTACCTGCTATTAGGAAGGGGAAATTGTTGAAATAGGACCACTCAACATAATGGACCGGATCCAGATTTAATAGCGTCAGGTGATTTACGCACGCAAGGTGCGTAAATCACCTGACTGAACTGGAGGGCGCATTACTATAGTAATCCCAGCGTTTAAAGAATCGGACGGTGTTCCGTTCAGTTCACCGTGGGTATAACGCAGTCCAGAAAGCGGAGGCCACCCGCTAAAGCTGTGTACCCACGGGCCGAAGACCATTCAACTGTTGGAAGCTCAAAGTTCAGCTGATCTGCACAGGTGAGTGAGTATGACGTCACCGCTGACGCGTTTCGCCCAACACAAGGGCTTTCTCAAAGCGTAAGCTGCCATAAAGCCCGCATGACAGAGGGGAGTGACAGGGGGTGAGCACTCCCCTCTGTCTCGCGTAATTTCAGACCCCCGCGCGCACGGAAAGCACGCAGGGGTCTGGATCCGGTCCAATATTATTCCCAATAGAATTTTTCTGTATTACTACTATTTCTGGCACTGATACAGCTGAGATTCTCCTGATTTAAATTAAACATGCTGAAAGATCAAATAATTGCACCAGAGTGTTTCTGGTGCGCTTATTTGGCATTTCAAAAATCTATCTGGACCATACACTAGAGCGATTATTTGCCCGATCACCCGATAATTGGGACCAGCTTCAGAGGGGAAAGTTACTCCTGTGCTAAACCATATTGATTGCAGTAGAGTCATATTTCATCTGTTGCAAACAGTATTAGAGATGAGAGGTGATGTTTCCTATCCCA
>WWET01003242.1:59387-70689 GCA_011038615.1 Limnodynastes dumerilii | reverse complement strand
TAACACACACACACACACACACACACACACACACACACACACACACACACACACAGTAGGGTTGATTTTATTCAGAAGCCATTTTACCTACTTGCATGATTTTGGACACTGTGGCAGGGAACTGGAGCATCTACGGGAAACCCACATAGATGCAGCGAGAACATACAAACTCCACACAGATATGGGCATCGAACTAATGACCTCAGTGCTGTGCAGCATCTTTATTTCTACTCTCTTTACTAGCAGAAAGGAAACTCAGGCACAGAATATTGACCTTGTGTGAGTAAATGTAACATTTTTACTCTATTTTGTGGGTTAATACCACATATGCCCTTTAAATAGGTTTACACAGATTACCAAGATTCTCAGTTTACATCTAGGTATATGGAAATTTGTGAAAGAAGCAGTGTGGGATATAGGGAGAAACACAATAAAAGCCGTTTTCACAATCCGCATCCTATGATTAGTTAAAAAAACACAAAAAAAAAAACACCCACCCAACTGGAACATACACACCCACATATCTGAAATCTGGAAGTAGGTTGTTGGCCGGTGGTAGGGGGCTGATTCATACTGATGCAGCATTTGAGTTTTATATGCAAAAGTAAAGTATTTTCTCTGTATGCAATTTAAAATTTATTAGCCCCCTTATTTTGCAAAATGGTTTAGCCGGGCTCTACACTTGCACCTCTTTTTGTCTTTACTCCCAGACTCTGAATCAGTCCCCATGAGTGATACTAGATAGTAGAGGTCATATTTAATAATATATGTTTGGCATATGTAGAAATATATGTATAATATAGGGTGGTGTGGCTAGGTATCAAAATGATACAAAAATAAAAAAATACAAGAGGGAGGGGACTTAGAGTTTAAAAAGAAACATATGAAAAGAAAATATAGAAATAAGTACTAGGGACAATGGGGCAGATCCAGAGCTACGGCGGGCAGTGGCGTAAGAACGGCAGAGATGCTGTTCTGCGCATGCGCCAGGCATGTTTTACCTGGCGTAATCCATGGCTCTATGAGCCATGGATCTAGCGTCCATAACTACAGCATAGTTACGGAAGCTGGGCGGGGGGAGGGAGGTTACGCTCCTGTGTGAGCGTAGTTAGACACAGTTACACCGGCTGAAGTTCTGAAGTTAGGGTAGACTTCAGCTGGCGTAACTGTGTCTAACTACGCTGACACAGGGGAAGGGACAGGGGGAGTGCACCAGAGCTACGCTGGCCGTACTTACGGCGAGGTGACTAGCGTAGCTCTGGATCTAGCCCAATGGACCGGATTCACACTTAAGTAACATGTATCTGCACTTACTTCTCTGCCCCCCCCCCCTGTTTACGAGTGCCATGGGCCATCTTATCTTACTGTGCTTATTTTCCCTCCTTCCTCCCAACATAATCTAAATACCTCTCCTCACCCACTTCTCCTAAGTCCCTCGGAGGTTGCACTGGCACACCTGTAGTGAATCTACGTTACTTACACTACTACACATGCACAGCAGTGCAGCACTTAAATGTATGCACCTAAGAAGCAGCAGGGCCAATGTGAGAGAAAAGAATTGAAAAAAGAGTAATAGAGATAGAATGGGAGTGCAAAGTGGTACTTAACCTGACTGCATAGTGGGTAACTGGCACTCAGTAAAAAAAGGAGGAGTGAGACCCACAGAGAGTCTATAACCAGGTATTAGCATATATAACACTCTGTCTAATAGCCAAATAAAATGCAAATTCTTAATCTGATGAATAGTACTAGATGTTAGAGTGGATATTAATTTACAAGAAAAATATTGTGCTAGTAGCCCTATATACATATATATATATAATTTTTTTTATTTTTATCAACAGCCTTCCTGCACATCTTGTTATGCAACAGGCAAACCTTACAGCCCAACTAAAGTTCATTCAAGCCAACACTGGAGGAATAATCATTACATAAATCAGTAATAACAGATGTTCATGAAGTCTCAGCAGATCATTAGAGAAACATCAAGGAAGAGAAAGACACAGAATGATGATCTTTCTGGATGACCAAGCATTTCACGCTCAGATTAGCTGTTCCATGTGAAAAGAAACACTGGGTTTCCCCTCACTCCAGGTATTTGATTAAAAAAAAGAAAAAAAAATCTACTAAAATGAGTGTTCCGGTCTTATTTGATTGGACGTATGCTAGTTAACTTGCCAGCACCACCTCCTCATATAAAATTGGTTTATTACTTTTTATGTTCAGCCTTGGGCTCTAATTACAGATGACTCATCCTGATTTGCATGCATTATTTTTTCCTCTGTTTCTGTAGACGTGTGGCAATTTCCTTACAGCCAATCCATCTATAACATGGCTTTCCTTGTGATGTCAAGCAGCATTTAATGGCTCTTAGCAGAGGCTTGGGACTGTGCCCTGAATGAGTCATCTCTATTCATGATTTGTACAGAGCACAGATTTTCATGAATGGATTATTCAGCTACAAATGGAGCCCATTCATATGATCCCGACTGTAATAGGCTGTGATATTTCTATTTTAGTAAAACATGAAGAATGGGTAAAATATTTCACGTCTCTCTGACAGTGCATAAACAAAGATATCAGTCTCGGTAGATTTCCTGCTACTAACGGAGGTATAGGGAGCTATTAAAACATTTTTACAGGTGGAGTTATTTTCACATTTTACATATTTATTTATTTGCAGTTTGTTATTTTAATAGTACTAGCACATTTTATAGTGCTCAGCAATTTTATGTAAAACGTAGCTGTAAAAGACAGATAGTATATATATTCACGGACACTCATTGCAAACTTAATACGATAATAAAAACTAATACAAATATTCTGGTTATCTATTTATTTGAAGCGCAACATCAGAGATGCAGGACCGGACAGGGGTCAGATCCAGACTTTTGATGCTGCTCGCAGCTTATACAGACATATGATCCATAGTCCCAAAAAAATACACACTGTCCACACTTAAAATGGTCTGCAGAATACGTTGATGATTTCCGGAAGTAAGCCCTTTTTTGGCATTGCTAATACAACATATATACAATACGTAAAGTATGTGTGGCTTCTTTTATCAGACCATACTGTGTGGATTACCATAATTATATTGCTTTGGACTATACTGTATGGATTTGGACTATACCATGTGGATTACCATAATTGTACTTTGTGTCTCTTTTCTTTATTCAAGTATACTATGTTTTAGGAGCCACTGTGTTTCCTTGTATAGATGAGAAAGTTTAAGAGAGTTATTACATATTTTGAAAAATAGTCCTTCCACTCAATTCCTGAGTAGCCATCCATATAGATACCCTATCTTCAAGCAAAGTAATCATCGTGAGTGCAGTAGGAAGTACACTACTTTCTATCACCGTGCAAATCTACATCCCAGATTTGATCTTTTACCCCATAGAGGGGCGATGTTCAGCTAACGTAATAAACGGGAACAGGCGCACTTTGCGCTCCACTGAATATACAGTTTACTAACTTAGGACCAGACCCAGACTTACTACATGTGCGAATGCCGCATTACCAAAACAATTACATCCTGGTAAAAATTCAGATGGCGGGGTGGGGCGTTTCAGGAAGCTTCCGCTCTGTGTAAATAGAAAATTAGGAGCTGGCCTCAGCACTTTATTCTTTATACCGCACCATTTAACATGTGGATAGTCTAAAAATATTAATATTCTGTATGAGTATAGGAAGTGGCCTTCTGTCGCCCATACAATAGTAAGGATGCTGTTGGGATCCAGCAGCAGAGGTCTGGATCTGGCCCTAAAATCCTGCCTATCCTTAAAGTTACAACCTGATATATTTCTTATTTAGTGTACAGCTGTACCTAACCTGTATAGAGACAAATCATGACAGGTTGGATTGTTACACGATATTAGTGTGATGGCGTGTAAATGCAGTAGAACACCTCCTCCTCTCACTTGCCGCTTGGCCCGCATCTCTGCAGTGTGCTTCCTGGATGTTTCCTGGCAGCAAATCAGACTGGGGGCATGTCGCTAAGCTAGTGTGTGATTGGACAGCAATCTCTTTAAATAACCAGCAGCTCGAGACCACATTGGAAGTTATAGCGTTAGGTTTCCTATACTCATCAGCTTTGTTATTGCTGATGTATTTACTCTTAGTGGATCCTTGTGTGTGAGAGCCTCCTGATCCTTTCTGTCCTGCTCCCTCCAGTCTGTACCCTGTCTCCATCCTTTCTACCCTTGACTCTTAATTGATACTTCACAGTTTGTTTGATTGATTGAGTAGTGACATCTCCTAGGTCAGTGTGAGTGTGCATGTTCTTGCCTCTTGTTTCTTATCATACACCTCACTGTCTATACATGGCTTATTTTCACCTGCAATTTCATCCTGTGCCTTCCGTGACACCAGCTTGTCTGGGGTGATGAGCATTATTACTGGCTCTTAAACTTATACTATACCAAGGTCTTGTCTTGAATATCTGTCACCCCAGTCCCTCCTGTGAGCCTTTCACCCCTTCCGAGGCTTCTCCTAAATTTCTTCGATTTTTTATATATTCTATGTTATCAGTTTTGTCTGTCTTTTATAACACTATCTGCAGTATCTAGAATTATTTGGTAGATGCAGGCAACCTGCCAGATGTCAGCAGTCAAGTCTGTCCCCACCATCAAGGGCTCCAATGAACGCAAGGGACCGTATTCACACTTAAGAAGCTTCTGCTTCTTAGGTGCGTCTATCTAGTAAATGACCTACTATGTATGTGTAGTAGGTCATTTACACAATCTACGTACCAGTTAGGTATGTAGATTGCCTCCGTGCGGTCTTTAAAGATCGCACAGAGTAGTTTAAGTGAAAGAGGCGGTGTAATGCTGCCTCAGGGAGGGATTAGTGGGAGGGGGGAGGGATTTAAATTAGCCGGGGGGAGAATTAGCTGGGGGGAGGCAAGGGGATAGGGGCAGGAGAGGTGAGTTAGGTGCGGATCTGTCTGCTCCTAACTCACTCATATCTTTTAATACGGTCCCAGGTTCCTAACTAGACTCCATGTCCTGATGAGCAGTCACCCTGTAACCTGTACCCAAACTCATTTATTTATATTATTATATACATTTATTTATTTATATACACTTATTTTTATTAGATTGGAACCAAAAGATTCAGATACATCCAATGAGCAATGGATTTTCAGACCGTTGCAAGTTTGCAATTTAGGCACTTGCATGGCCCTGACAGTGAGGAGCTAAAGTTTTCTGTCTCAAATATATAGAGGTTACTGGAAGTATTAAGGACACACAGAGATGCAATCAGGTCCTACCAAAGGAAAGGCAGTGGCCTCGCAATTTTCCAACTTATTGTTTTTGTTTTGTATATATATATATATACATTTTTTTTACATAATTTGCCAATTTACAAGTAATAAAAGTTCAAACCTAGCGCCTAAACATGTTAATTGGTTAAATTGGCATAACATGCAGTGGTGCATAATGCATCTACAAAACACATAAGAACCTCACTTATCCTTGAGATTTACCAGGGTGAGTGACTTCACAAGAGAATAGTTTCCTTTAAATAACTAGGGCCATAACTAGGGCTGCGACCAGTGTCCTAGTGCAGAGCAATGCAGGCTGGAGGTGGGGGACTCTTAATTTGGGTTTTCCCGGGGTATTTATGAACATCTGAAGAGCCTGGATGTACTGCCTAAAGGTTCTTTTCTCTTAAATATGGATGTTTCATTATGCGTTCTAACTGATTAGGATTCTCATTCATCATTGAGCATGCAAAAAGTGCAAAAAGGGTCATAATCTGACTTTCATAATCACATCACTGTAGCACAGTGCTAAAGTGTTCTAAATGTAATATCATGTAAGGAATGAAGATACTCATATGCACATATCAGTAGAGTCACTGCTTTGCATGAGTGGACTTTCCAGGAGCAAGGAAAAAGTTTTTGCTACAGTCGCCCATAGCTTTTTAGGCTTCATAATAGAATGAATAAGACCTGAACTGACCTGTAATGCACTGAAACTGCCCATCTTCTCTTCTTATTGTAAATGCTTCCCCTGGGTTGACCTGGACCAGAATAACCTGAAATAGAAAAAAGACACAACAGAAACGACTGATTACTGATACACCCAGGCAGTATGTGATATTAGCAATATGACATTTCTATAGAATGTGTTTGCACCCAAACTACAACAAAACTGCAACTTATCCAGTCTTATGTCCACCATATATGTCCCCAATAGTACAACTCATACTTATTGTGATGCAATGTGTAAAGCCACATATAGTAATAATTATATAGACCAAATGCAAATAGTTACACAATTAATAGCAAAACAAGCGGTACTGGGTATATCAAGTTGAAAAATCCCCAAAGAACTTTAAGACTTTCAGCTGGTGAAACTAAACCTACCAGCACTATTCCAAAAGTCACCTAGATCATGTCACATACTGCATGATAATGACACACATCATATGTCTGTCCATAAATAATCACTGAAGTACTCTTGTATTTAGACAGCAGTACACAAATGCAATTGTAATTATATTGCAGTACTTAATTATAATCTGGCACCAGTTTCAATGATCAACCAAATAACAAAATTAACGAAACAAATAATTTGACTATGAATGATTCCAACCTTAGTTTATAGCAGCCACTGTCTCCTATTGCATAGTTCAGGTCTTTTCTTGCCCAAATAGCCCAAAGAAAAGGGTTATTTCTAGTGTAGGGTTTATCTGACCTATCTGATATGAGGCTTCTGCTGCTGTTCCATTGGCCTTTGTGTCCTAAGTAGGTGTTATGTTACCAGCCCCAGGTTGTCAAATACTACTAGTTTGTCTTTTCTTTCAATGCAGAATATTAGAATCAAAAAAGTATAATTGTACAAGTAAACATGTAGCTGTGTCAGGAAGGCAGAATCTAGTTTTAATAATGTGCTGCAATTATTTGTTCTCAAGATATACCATTTGCAAATATATATTTATACTTGTTTCAGTGCAAAACACGAGCTGTCACTGCAGAATGTCAAATGTAACAACAATACATGTCATGGCTGCCTCCCACAAAGGACACCATAGAGTCTATTGAGAACTAAGCAGCTGATTTATCACCTTGAAATAGTCATTTGTATAGAGGTAGATAAATGGGAGTTTTTATAAAGGTAAAGATGTTTCAGTTTTTGTTATTTTGGTTACAAAGAAATAAAAAACAGTGTCAGTGTAATCAAAAGTTTTACCAAAAATCTACATTTGGGAATAAGGAGAAACCCGAAAGCAACAGTGAAAGAATAACAAAGGCAAAAAACAAAGGTCCATCCAGCAAGTGTGAGGCGCTGAGCCACATTATCCAGTCTTCCGACAGTCAGGCCCTTAAGTATAAGCACCTGCAATTGGATTGAAAAGCTCAAAAGTTGGGGGGTTTGAAATCAGAATCTTGGATCCAACTTCAAGTCAAAAATACGTTCTAGTGGACCTAAAAAGGTCAAAATGTAAAATACCAGTCACAATATGAGGGAAAGTCGGCCTCACGTCTCCCACGAATACCATACACAGAACCCTTTCACGCCAATAAAGCGGGGATGACAATTTCATAAATGTACCTTATCTCAATGTGCTAAAACTTTTATAATGAACTTCATTTATTTCAGTGGAACAAAGCCACTGAATAGCTGAGCGTGATGAATGTCAATTAGAAGCTAAGTTTGTGTCATGCTTTTGTCCAAAATTCACGGCAAGCGGATAAAGGGATTACAAAAAAGGCTTTCAGCATGAGAAAAATAATTGGTAAACAGCTGTTAGAAAAGTATGATAACTACGGTTAAAGCATCTTCTAATTGAAATGTGACTTTCTCAGGTACAGGTGTTTTCTGCATCTGCGCACTGAGAGAGTCTGGTATCAGCTTACATAGATCAAGATACATACATACATACATACATACATACAAACACACACACTTTATTAAGTGTGTGTGTGTGTGTGTGTGTGTGTGTGTGTGTGTGTGTGTGTGTGTGTGCACGTGCGTAAAGCATTCAAATAAGTCCCAGATCTGAAGATATGATATAAACAAGTGATTGACACCAGACTAATTCCCAGCTTTATGCTTAATGCACCCATGCCCTGCATGCCGTCCCCTTACCTTTCCAGTTTTATTGCCACATTTGCTTGTTATAGCTTGTAAGAGACGACAGATGTTATTACAATAGGAATATATTTCTCTCAATAAATTTCCATTTTAAGTTTTCCCATCAATGGCTTAGTGTTTCTTAAGCTAGGTCACCCCCAAATTCCTATTTTCCTCTCAAAATGATGCTCAGTTGTAGTGCACCCAATGGCAGCAACATACCTGCCAACAAAAAATCTGAGCCGAATGCCGGGTTGCATTCAATATGAGCAGACAATAGAAACACTGTGTATATATTATATTGCTAACAGTGATGTTTTGAAATGAAAAGTTAGGATGCAGTTACTGCAGGTATAACATTACATGATTAAAGGTTACTGAATGTTTCAGAAGGTTTTTTTTTTTAAAGGTTAAAAATGGATAAGATACTAAATAGATGTTGAATACACCTTAAGGGCTGCATGATGCCTAAACCTGACATGTATAACATTACATCACATAAAGGGCCAGATTTACTAAGCTGCGGGTTTGGAGAGATGTTGCCCATAGCAACCAATCAGATTCTAGTTCTCACTTTCTTATTACATACTAGAGAATGTCAGCTAGAATCTGATTGGTTGCTACGGGCAACATCTCCACTTTTCGAAACCCGCAGCTTAATAAATCTGGCCCAAAGACTCATCCAACTTTATACCATGTGCTCTTTATATTTACATAACTCTGTGTGAATTAATTCTACTTTATTTATTTATTATTTAACATTCACATCAGTCCCTGCCCCATTGGAGCTACAATCTAATTTCCTTAACACATACATACACACACACACACACACACACACACACACACACATTAGGGATAATTTATTCAGCAGTCAATTAACCTTCCAGCTTGTTTTTGGAGTGTGGGAGGAAACCGGAGCACCCCGAGGAAGCACACACAGAGACAGGGAGAACATACAAACTCCAAACAGACAAGGCCTAGACCGGAAATTTAACTCATGACATTAGTGTGAGACATACTTGATACGAATACTATTTGAGCAGACTGGTAGGAGTCGTCAGCTCTAAATGCTGCTTTTTAACGTAGAAATAGCTGTAAACTAATTTTCTGTTGTCTCCATTTAGAAAAGGCAGCCTTCTCAATTGTTTATTTTTTTAGAACTGGTAAGTATGCCGATCAGCACTTTTCGCAAACCGCCCGACCCGTCACATTGGTAGCCGTCAGAGAGGTGAGTAACAATTTCCAGGAACTTTTAGGGTTAGGCTCTGGGGAAAGGAGGGTTAGAGTTAGGGTAATAGAAGGGAAGCGTTAGGGTCAGCCTGTGGGAAAGGAGACTTAAGGTTAGGCTGCAGGGAAAGGAAGTCTTAGGGTTAGGCTGCAGGGAAGGGGAGTCTTAGGGTTAGGCTGCAGGTAGGGGAATCTTAGGGTTAGGCAGTGGGGAGGACTAGGGAGAAGGGTTAAGGTAATGGACAGGGATGTTAAGGTCATGGAAGGAGAAGTTTAGGGTAAGGGTTGAGGTAAACTTACCATTCGCTATTCCGGTCATTTCTTTGTCTCTGAAAGGCAAAAGCAATCGAATCCCCAGGCAGTTCAGAACTGGCTGAGAGAGAACGAAAAAAGTGCAGCTCGCAGCGGCAACCCACACCCGAGCAGACTGACATACCTTAGTAGGTTATACGCTGTAGTTGTCATACCTAAGAAACACATCTGTTACATTACAATAATAGAGAGTTATATGTGATAAAGTTGGAATTATATGAATCAGTAGATAGAGAAATTTAGAACTGATGGGTCAAAAAAAAATAAAAATGGTGATAACTACAAAGTGTTGCTAGATTATATACCAACCATGTCAGGAAATAGTGTCTGCCCTGAATTTTGGTAATTGGTGCTGAAAATCAGTCCCCCTGGAACACAGAAGCTGTCCTCAGACCAAATATTGTTTAAAAGGGTTTTTCAAATGGAATAAAATCCCACAGATGGGGGAGACAGAGGACTAAAACGGTGTCTGCAGATTGTGAAAGGCACGAATTATAAAAGTAGCATTTAGACCTAAAACAAGTTCAACAGTTTTTTTGATGGACAAAGCCAATCATTAAAGCATAATCTTTAGATTTTTCACACGTCCCTTAAACCTACTGTTCCCAGAAAAGACTTATTAAGGCAAGTCAGGCACATACTACAATATCCTGATAAACTGAATCACTTATGCATTGTGTATGTATTATATATGTATACCAACACACTAACAGATACCTAAAAATAATACCACATCTGACCACTTCATTGGGATTTATGGCTACAGATCTACATTTCCATTTATTGCCAACAGCCAATAATAGCTCACTGAAAATCATCTACCATTGATCAGTGTCATCCTCTATAGTATGAGAGTGAAAGTAACGCTTCTCTCCTTTGTTGTGTCTGCACCATACTTTCTGTTATAATGTAGAGTGCAAGTTACACATTGGCAGATCTTGCAAGTGAACACATTTGCCTCCAGATCTATTTCTTACAATTCTATATAAACGCTTCTGAAAGAGATTTCAGTGCACAAAGAAAAAAGTTCTGGCAATAGTACACAGTTATGTTAAGCTGAGCGATTATTGGTCTGATCAGCCAATTATTGGGTGATCGGACTGATTATTGCTATAGTGTGTAGGCAAGATGGATTTGCCAGACACAGATAAAGTAGTGCACAAATGCTTAGGTCATATAGTTTAAAATTCCTGACCTATCTTGGTGACTGTATGATTATATGTAGTGTGTGGGCAATTCAGATAATTAAACCCTATTCCCTACGATATAGTTGCAATACACAGGCAGAAAAATTGTCGTTGTGTATTGGAAACTGGCTGATCAGCACCATAGTCACTATACCGTGTGGCCACTTTAAAGCTGGCCAGACACTAAAGCGATTATCTGCCTGATCAACCAATTATCAGGTGATCAGGCAAATAATCGCAGTAGTTAATGGCCAGGATTACATTTTGAAACCTCAAATAAACGCACCAGAAACTGGTACTCTGGTAACATGTTTGATTTAAAGCAAGCTCCCAATATTTTATTTTAAGGGAGCCAATCAGCAAGCTAAATGGGCCTGATCCAGAGGTACGATGTAGCGCTGAGCGTGCTAACGCTCAGCGTTACATCGCTGACTCTCCCTGGCACTCCCCCTGTGCGGGCGTATGGCCCCTTCCTTACGCCGGCTG